>CAJUYI010005398.1:0-15839 GCA_910591695.1 Galerucella pusilla
CCTCGTGAGAGACTGTTGTTATAAACTTCAACAGATTTCCAATATACTTCGCTGTTCGGTACCAACAAGGAAAAAAATGCCCATACTAGAATAAATCCGTTGCCATGGTGATATATGTCAAAAAAACACGTTTTGATTGATTAGAAATCGCGACAGACAGCTGAATTTTATTGAAAATGAAGTGAAAATTCCATTACAGTATTCCATTTGATATGTACATAAGGGAAATATTCAGAAAAACTGCACAAATATTATGTACCCAATTTAATGTTAATAATTGTTTCTTTTAACATGTCAAAACACGTTTTACCAAATGATATTCCGACCATTTCATTTTAGTATGACGCATCCTACTGCAATTATTTATTTATCAACAAAACAGTGCAACGAGAGGAAAGGAAACCTCAATTAAAACATTATTATCAACCACATAAACGAAAAAAAAACAAGATCTGTGATTATTATTACTATTTCGACAATAAGGATCTCCAATTCAACAATTACTCATATAATTTATAACCTTCAATTTTGAAATGGTCATGATCCATAAATAAAAGTATATGTATATTATAACAGTTTACACAGTTGAATTACCTCATGTTGTTGGTAGTGACTATTACGCTTCAAAAGGATTTATTGGGAATATTAAAACAATCACCCCTAATGGTCAAATTAAATTGAAATATTTTCATTTTATTTGTTCGCAAAAATATACAGATTTTTCATAATTTATCTTATTTAAAAGTTCCTCCTAAGGGATCTAGCGCCCTTTGAAGATGACGCTGTTAACTCATTTTTTAAATATATCTCAATCTTGGTAAGATACATTTTATAACACTGGTGTACCTAATGAATTATTGACTTCAAATTTGCGTTTTTGATCACTAAAGAAGCGTTCAATGTGGGAGGATAAACAGTTGAATTATTTTGTTAAATTTAACTTGGTTTAACATTTTTACATAACAACCCATCTCGGACTTATGATCAAAATAAGGTGAAAACAGCCCCCTAATTAAAATTGATCTTTACCCTTTTGTGATTCTCTTCATATATGTGTTATTAATACATCCAATAACATTGGACCAATTTAAAATGCCAATTTTAGAAAAATTGTAGTTAAAAGAGAAAACGTAATTTTCATTCTTTTCTTCAAAATATCTCCGAAAATACTGGAGATACGAAAAAAATGATTGAATATCAAACTGTAGCTTTTTCAATGACTAAAATAGATAAACTCACCCCAATTAAGAACTAAGTGATCTTGGGAATTTAATTCATATAGTTCTATAACTCTTCAAAAAGCCTACAAAATCGTTTTTGATAATTAACCTTTTTTTTGTAAAAAAAATTCATTTTTACATTAACCTCTAACAAGGGTTGATTTTTAAGGGTTTAGATAAAATGATATTATATCCTAAACTCTAAAGCATAAAAAATCATTATTTCACCAATCCAAACCGAATTTTAAAAATAAAAAGGCATAGAATGGTTTTCTACAATTTTTGTCAATAAGGGGTAGTTTTGAATATTAATCTTTAAGGCAAAAAAACCGAACTCTTCAAGATGGTAGCAATAGCATATTCAAACAGATACGCTTTTTTTGGAAAATACCTTATAGTTTTTTTTTTAAACCGATACACAAAAATGTCTACTGAACTTACATCGTTGAGTGAACATTCAACGCTTACATCGACAAAGCAACAAATCTTGATATATATTTCAAAGATTTTATTACATTGCGGCACATCTGACCAGCTTAGATAGGATCTGCACCCCTCCTCATTTCACGTAAAACCAAGTCTTCCCACATTCTATCTTGATCTATCTTGCTGTCCTTCATCATAGTTTTTTACAACATAAATTCATTATTATTGTTTTTATTTATTTAAACACTGATGTCCAATTCATTATATTTTAGGACCAGTAATTTTTTGAAAGTTTGCTTGTAATTTATAAATTTTATGGTCAGAAAATTGGCTACTAAGCGGGAGGAATGGTGAATTTTCATATATTTCGTCAAATCACTTGAAAATAATAATCTTACATTTATAAAAAAATAAACATATTTGAACTCCCCGCAACAAGCCCTTTCATTTGATATGTATGTATAGACAGAGACTAGTAGCATCTTTAGACTTATTTCCCGGTGGAATTCTTCTGCCTCCACTATTTTGAGCTTTTTCAGGTGCCCATTTAGGCGACAATGTCCCTTTTACTTTGACTTGGGAATTAATTTGACTTAACCGTTTGTATATTTGAAATGTACACTAGAACAGTATCCAAATTTTGTTCTTTTCTTTAATTTGACCCCCTCAAAGGAACCCTAAAAACGACACAAATGCTTTTTCAACTTGAAAATCTGTTGACAAAAATTAAATGTTTTAATTTTTCACGTATTTTTCTATCATTTAAAATCAATAAATATCTTTAAATTATCAGCTACTTGATAGATGATCATTGAGCAATTTCCTATTTCATTTTTTTTCCTCGACACTTTAATATTATTTAATAAACGTTAAAAACTAATTTGTAGGATTTAAACCCATTTTTTTGTAGATCCAAAATTTGTATACCACTTGACAACTCAGCATAAACTTTTAGTGCCAAATAATTCTCTTCACTATTCACTGATATTAATTTTTGTTTAATATTTATTAGAAATTTTGAAGAATGATCTTTTCGTATAGTAATCTTTCTGTAATATGTACATTTCATTTGGTGTACTAGTCACTACCGATTACTGTAATTATGGGAAATTGCACTCTTGTACGCGTTTGTTTAATAACAATTAACATGATTTTTTCTCTACAATTTACATATTACGTCCTTTTATTTATTTCTTTTTTAATTGGATCTAATAATGATAAAAAAGCAATTACAAGGGCACCTACATGCAATATTTGAAATCAACATATTAAATTTGTTGGAAATACATAAATAAAATCGTTTGTTCGAAATTTAAAATAAAACATATGAAGCTGAACGTCAACCTGACAGATATAGGAAAAAAATAAATTTAACATTTCTGATAATAGAACCTCAAACCACAAAGACAGTAGCTAAATTGTAATACATGGTCTGGCAAACTTCTGTAGTATTTCAACTCTTGTAGAAAATTTACAGCCTTCGGAGTCTGGTGAGAGTCGCAGACCTAGGGGCAAAGTTGTTATTAAAATAATTTAATCTTGATAGGTAATTTTAAGCAGCAAATACGTTGAAGACAATCTCCTGCGTATGCAAGATTACACGAGTTTTTGTTGAACTAATACCCCTAAATTCTCGAAATATTTGAATTTGTCCATTATTGACCTAGGTTAAAAAAATTATGAACCACTAATAGAGAAATTCAACTTCTCAATTGGCTAGAACAAGCAATAATTGTCAAGTTTACAGCTAGTAGTGGAAATAAATATTAACCTCCCAAGGATCCTATGGAACTGCATTTCAGGTGGAAAGGCCATAGTCGATTAACAATGTTAATTTGGACCCGTAGACATTTTAGAAAACTGACTCTGGGGACTTGTTTGTATTCGTTTGCATTATTGTCGTTGCAATCGCAATCTTGACAGTTTTTCAAGTTTTTTTTTGCCCTTATAAAAACTAAACGAAACCCGTTTTAGTGAAGCTACTGCTTTTAGCGAAAGTTTAGAGATGCATCTGGATTGAAAATAAAATACCCCACCGATTGCTGTTGCAAAGTATATTTAGCTCACTTACCATGTGGTCATACGGGTGTATCGTTAAAACTGGTCTCTATTAATGATTGTATTTAATTGAAAGATTTCATTTATCATGCTCTTTTTTATTTCGCTTGATGACACAGGATGTAATACACGTGTATGCCATTTATAAGAATTGAAGAACTAGCAGACTTTTTTAAATTGATTTCTTAAGGGCCGGTTTTATAATCTTTTATTGACTGACAATAATTGAAGTTCAACCGGGGAATTTCTGTATTTCAATCTGAAGGTTGAATAGACTGGAATAGACCTTAAACCGTAGTCATAAGGTGCAATTCGTATCATTATTTCGAATCGAGTAAACTGTTTTCTTGTGTTAGCGAATGTATCACGCATATTAACATGCATAAATAACTATTTTGAACTATTTGAGCGAAAGCTTGCGCCATATAGTTGGTAGGGTTATAAACTTTATGTCGAATAAAAATTATTTGACAGTGGTAATATATTATATCCGCTTCCCCTTCTCGGACAAATATCAGATAATTCGTATTTCATATGAAGTTTATAACCCAAGCTTGAAGCCAAATAATTCCTCTTCCGAGACTCTTGCGTTGTTTGGTAGAAGTCGGGATCGGAATTGAACAAATTGGCACCTTGACAAAAAAACAGTTGATCTGACCGTTACGTTATCTTACGTTACGTTATGTTACGTTGCTTCGTTATGTGCTTGCTTGCGTGCGTGTGCTCTCTCCTGAGTCTCACTCTCGTTTACGAAGCAGCGATTCATATGCTCCGGCCGGAAATCAAACCCGGGTCGCCCGCGTGGAAGGCGAGCATTCTACCACTGAACCACCGACGCTGTATTAAAATTCTATGCAAAGCTGGTATTCGCAGTGCTGGTGATCTACTTGAATTTGTTCGGATAAATTTTTACTATTATTTCCATAATTTTTTTGCGCGATTGATCTTTTTTGTTTATTTACAGCATCGGTTGTCAAAATGACATTAGGATTAAGGGGTCTAGCACATTTACTTTTCGAAATACAGGGTGTTGAAATTTTGAAAACTTGAATGTTTTAATTCGATAACTTTAAAATGGATGGATAAATTGATTTGACATTTGGTAGGTTGTTTTTAAATGTAAAAGGGCATATTTTGATAGAAATAGTAGTTTGTGCAACTAGCGTGGATATGATGGCCATATC
Source organism: Galerucella pusilla (assembly GCA_910591695.1). Taxonomy (NCBI): domain Eukaryota; kingdom Metazoa; phylum Arthropoda; class Insecta; order Coleoptera; family Chrysomelidae; genus Galerucella; species Galerucella pusilla. The sequence goes on from CAJUYI010005398.1 coordinate 4,889, forward strand.
GCACGAGGACGAAGTTTGAGCACGATGCCGTAGGCCGTAGGCGGAGTGCTCAATCGGTCAAGTGTGATATGGATAATCCACACGAGTCGAACAGCATATTTTTTCTACGACCCACTTCTTCAATCTAGAAAATAAAAATTTCTATAAACTGTAATATAACTTCAAATTGAAAATTTAACAATTCAATTTTATGTTTCCACTAATTTTTTGTGGTAAAAAAAAACTTCCTCACGGGGAATCGAACCCGGGTCTACCGCGTGACGGTCTGGTATGCTTACTACTCGACCACCAAAGAATATGCAAATTATTTATCTATCACGTCAGATGTATTACATAATTTTTGCTTAAAAGGAACTAAAGTTCCTACCGGGTGTCCCGCGACACGTTCTACCTTTGTTTTATCCAATTCAGATGTAATTTATAGTCTAGAGATAGATACAACAAATAACTAAACAGAAATAAGGTAATGAGCGTATACGAAGTATATAACTCCCAAAATGCCGATAGTTCGTCAATCGAATTTTGATATTTATTTTTATAAAACCGGCTCTAATGTGTCTATTGTATTATATTGAAAAAAAATTATTTCTAATGTTATCTTTAAATGCAATTGTTGATCGTTTAAATTGTATTTAACTGAAGGAAAATAAATGAAATAAAATACATTGGGGTTATCAAACATGTTGAACTGCGACTATATTCTTTTGGATACAGCAGATTTATTGATGATTAAGTAGTTTAAAACCGTTTTAATTATATAATTTTAACGGACTTTCGTTTTAAACCAATATTTTTCACTTTAAACGCTAAAATTATTTTAATCAAAACCGATTTTTGAAATACCTTAAATGTGTTGCAATTAATAGTTGAAAACAAAAAAAATTTCATGAAATTTTCGAGTGTTTTGGAGGTGACGAAAATCCAATTTGTTTCCTCTTTATCTTCGGAGGTACACATAGAAGACTGTAAAACATTAATGAATTCTTCATTCTCGTGGTCAACATCTACCGACTCGTTGGCTGATTCATGCAAGTTTCCGCCGTGAAATACTCGCATATTACAGTGCAGTTCAGGCATGCTTTTCGAAACCCACATGCTTTTCCACAGCTAGTTCGCAGGATTTGCAGAATATTAACTCTAGCAGACTGGGAATTGTTGAAGCGATTGATAGAAGGCCCAAACCTCTTCGTCCCTTCTTTTGTGTAGAGACATGAAAGAAACGGTTACCTGCAGAACTGCCGCGACACCCGCCGAGCGCCGCCATTTCTACATAAAACGTCCTGTATCTCAAAAAGTATGGACTTTAGTAAAAAATTCAAAACAAAAGTTGTAGAGAATAAATTCATCTTTAAAAATGGCTGGATGCATTTTATGGATTAATACAATATTTTAAGAGTTACCTTTTCACTAAATGTTCTATAACTGGTAAACCGTAAGCTTTACAATAAAAATTACAAGAAACAAAAGATTCGAAATTTTATTCTCTACTATAATGGTCTGGACGATTTTCGCCCTAAAGTGTAAAGTTTTCGAGATATCGGCCAAAAAAGTTTTTTCAATATGGTGCCTGATCCTCCTACGGAATCTGTCAGGATTTTATGCTCAGAAAGTGATATTAAACATTATTTGAAAAAAAATATTAGAAATGCAGCGTGAGGTGAGGTTGACCAAATAAAACCGGCCATTTATGCTGGCGTAATTGAACCAGGAGAACCTGTATGTAACGTATTCATTAGAAAAATTTATAAATAAACGGGTCTGTCAGTTGTGTAATACATTAGGTACTTTCGGAGTAATTATATCTTAATTAATATAATTACTCTACATGCCATTGTCTAATTTGTCTTGTTCCCATCATCATTAGCGAAACATAATGAAAACCTTAAAAGTACCTACTTTCCTATATATTTTAAAAAATCAACCTTTTCGTAGACAATTAATTATTAATCACAATTATATTATTCATCTCGAACTCGAAACAGTTTAATTCGTTGTTTATTTTTAAATTCCTGTATATTACTCTCTCGAGCTGCTCCATTAAATTACTAATATTTCCTTACTATGTGTTCTCATTAAATGCTCGTTTTGCCGGCCATGGAACGCCCATTCCCCGTTCTAGTTAATAATACACTCAACTGATTCGTTTATATATTTTTTTCCGAAATTAATCTAGCTACATTAAGCCTCCAGCTACAAATGGGTTCGGTACGCAGATTTGCAAAGCCACAGTTCTAAATATTCATCTACTTAGAGTTTAGGTAAAATATTTAATGAAAGGAGGGAAAAAATATTTTAAGTTGAACTGTTTTATTGAAAATAAAGATAATAATGATGTGGATAAGTACCAGTCATCTCACCAGTCTCCGCAGTAGCGGATTTAGGATTTAGGGCCGCAAATTTTGACAGGCGTCAACATTTTAAAGATGTCCAAAATTGAAAATCGATTGGGTTTTCGGTAAACTGTAAGACCAAATTTTAAACTTTATTGTATTGCGCTCTTACTATTTAAACATAGTGCTATTTGGGAGTAGAATTTCTTTGTTAATCAGGCAAGTACTAAAATCTGAAATACCCAACAAAAAAAAAATGACAGGTAAAATTACGGTAAAAGTACTCATAGCCTTTTTGTTTATTTCTCGCAATGTCAAAATAGTTATTTATGTACCAAGGGTATAAATAGATGTTTATGCCCTGAGGGCGACATCTTACGAACCCGAGTACCTCTGGCCCGAGGGTTTGTAAGTCGTCCGGGGGTATACACATATGTTTATCCCGCGGTGCAAAGTTTAAAATCCGTCTACTCAAACTACGAAGTCATACTAAAAATCAAGAACCAACTTTTCAAACTCCAGTCCGATAATAGGAATATATCCTTCTTATGGGTACCATCACACTCCGGTATAAAGGGTTACGAAGACGCCGATATCTCAGCTCAATCAAGAATCAGTTAGCAACAGTCATACCCCAAAATTGGAGCTGATACCACACCAAGACCACAAAGCAACTGTCAGGATGATAGATCGTCTACATTTCCATAAAATCTATCGAAACAAAAAAAAACCTTATCTTTTTTTGATATGGATTGCACAATAAAAGTATGTTACCGAATAAAAGTAGATTTGATAGAAAAAAATTGACAGTACTTATCGCGAAATTGAATTGTTTTTGTGATGTCATTTCATAATCATGTATCTTATTTTGAGCTCCCTATCACGTACCACTGCTAGTTTAAGGTAAGGGTGTTCCACAAAGCGGACTACTCTTTTTATTACCAATATTATTTTGCGTTAAAGCTGATATTTCAATAAAAATTGCTTATATCGTAGAAAAAAATATAGTATATAACCCGTTCTTGATGGTTTCGAAACAATGCGAGATTAACGTCACCTAATAGATAAGTGGTTTGCTTGGTCGGGATTTGATAGTTTTTTGAAACGTCATTAATTAATTTTCAAATTTCACTTTGATATCGTCCGTCAAAAGAAGATTCAAAAACCAAAAACACTGACAACATTCATATACAACCCAATAATTCATAAAGGTTGGAAGGTTGAAAAATGAAATTAATTGAATTTAGACATGGTCAAAAAACTTTTGTGGGCAAGTGCTCTCTTCTCAATGCTACGCCTAATCTTTTCGTAAGATTTTTTATATTCAGCTGATCTAAAAGGTTGCAATAATATTTAGAGTTCATTATTTTACTTTTCTCAAGATAATCTTTCAACAAAACACCTTTTGCATCCAAATGAACTGAACTGATGCTTGTGCTGTTAGCTTGATTGGAAGCGAAGAAGAATCAAGCTGAGGTCATTCCAATGTTATCATTCTTCTTTCAATTTATGAACATGAAGATAGATCCATAAATATAATTCAAATTCCGTTGAAAATATAGTTTTAGCTCCGTTTTTTGTTGCTTTCTTAACAAACGCCACTAATTTCCCAAACAGCCTTTTCCAGCGGTACTCTTCATGTGAAATGTGGAGTACTCGTTAATTTGACATGCCTATGGCTTAGTCTTTACTAATATATTATGCTTTGCTCAACGAAAGCTTGTGTGGATGCTGTTATCTTCGCCTTTCACAGAATCTCTCTTCTTTTCGGTATGCAATCAACTATTATTTATTATTTCTTAACATATGTCCGTTTTTTCATATTCTTAGCTGCTGCCCTTGTATCGTTCCCTAATTATTTCTCTATTCACTCCCCAATATTTATTTCGTTGCTCCTCTTTTCTTATCTTGGTTCCATCCATTTCTATATTTAGTGATCCGCTGATGTTTTTTAAAAATGAAACAAATAAAGACTTGTCAGATTGGAATAAAATTTTCTTTCTGCTTCAACTAATCCATACTAGTCAAGAAAACAATGTATTCTGTGTAAAAATTGAATTTTTTTAAAATTGCAAAGCGCGACAGTTTGCCCCAAATAGGGGAATATTTTAAATTTGATGTAATTTTAAACTTGACGAGTAATAATGGCGTAACAGCAGAAAGCGCTTTACAATTTTTTAAAAATTAAATTTTTACACAGAAAAGATATTCACCTTAATCCATACTATGCCTCCCACAATAAATTGTGAAATATCAGATGATCGCAAATATTTATTTGTATTGTATAATTTTTGGAGTGGACCTTAGTTTGTTGTTACTCGATGTATTTACCGAGAATTTTGAAATATCAGTTTGTTTTTCAATTGTTTTTGTGAGTATTTACAATGATAACATAATTGGAATAGGAAGAGTGATTAGATAAAACATGTCAAACACTTAATGATACTTTCTAGAAAATACAAAAAGTTTTCGTCAGTTTTTGTCACCATTTTACTTTAATCTTCTTCTAGGAGCAACGACCAGGCAAGGCTCTATATATTTTAATGTGCTTAAGGTGACTTTTTGTCTTTGAAATTAACAAAGTGTTCATTCTATAATCAATACCGATAGCCTTGCTTATCACATTTAGTCTGGGACACGAGAATAAATGTTCGGCTGTTAGCTGGCACTTGCAGGGGGTACTTCTATTTCGTAATAGTTGTTTTAATGCTTGAAAGTTGGCCCAAACCCATTGGTTTTGCTAAATAGCTTATTATTATTATTCATTTCCATCTCTTTGACTGTTATCAAGGACCTTATGTTAATCGATTTCCCTTGATTGGTTAAGTGTTCAGTTCAAATCAAGGAAATTTTTTGTATATCCAGTACTGGAAAATCTTTTCTCAATGCACTTTACTTGATTATAAAGGAAATTAAACCCGAACTCTTGTTAAAAAAATTTGCTAAAGCCAAAAGATTACCTTTGTAAAAAGTATTATAGTTGAAACAAATTTCAAACTTTCAATTAAAATTTCAGTTACTAAGTTTCAGTAACCTCCTCCATCCTTTAAGGGCTAAGGTTTCACATTAAAATTAACAATAGTTCTCTGACAAGGAGCGTTGTATAAACCAAAATTCATGAAAAAGGGGGATTTTTGATAACAGATTTGTTGTGGTAAATTACAATAGTATTTGCTGTCCAATTGAAAATAATTCAGGAAAACAAATTTTTTCAAAATATAGTGCAATTGTGTTTAAATAAAAACAAAACCAAATATCTACTAATTTATCTAATCTTTAATCTTTATTATTAGATAAAAAATTTAAGGGGATTTCCAAAGAAAAACATATTTGTACACTGAAGTCTAATTCCAAGGTAAACATTTTTGTCACTATAGGTAAGATGTATAAAAATTGCATTTATGCTCCAATTTGTATAGTAAAGTGACCATAAACTTAATGTTGGTCGTAGATTTGATAAAAAATGGAAAAATGCTAGTTTCCTTAAAAACATCAGGATATTTGACATTTTTATTACTTTCCTACGAACCCTGTTTACTATAAAACAGTTTTTCACATGTCACCAATTACCTTGGCTTTCTTACAAATTAACCTGACAAGATATTTGTTAACCTACTTAAAACTTCTAAACAGCTGAAGGTGAAAAAGTCCAATTTATTCCAAAATGTTTTATTTTTTCACAAGGTATGTTAAGAACATTATGTCATACTGGTTATATGGGTATAAGGGTTTAAACTTTGACTTTTAAGCAACGTTGCGTTCATAAATAATATCACCAGTAAAAGTAGAGCTAAAAATCTAAATTAGAATTATTTGTTTGAACCATTTTTTAGACATCAGCATTCATGTCCTTATGGTAGTCGCCGGTACAAGTAAATTCAAAAGTCAATAAACCACCCTAACAAAACTGTTTGCACTTCCGATGTCTACTATTATCAGTTTGTTCCCGTTTCCTGATGGGGAAATGAAACCAGTAAATAAATTATTTAAAAAAGCCTGTCTTCGATTTCAAACAGTTTCATCTTATAATATGGCTAAATAATCTTCAATACACAGTGCTTTTGGCCTGTCCAAACCTTTTCCTATTGTTCTGTACAGCTTGTGGTTATAAATAACCAATAAAAGACGGAAAACTTGTTAGCTCAGGTACATTTATAAAATTTTTTGGAAATAATTGTATTTTTCTGTAATAATATTTAAAATTACAGTACTAAGTTTTGCATTAGAAATTCTCTCTTACATAAAAATAGACTATAGGTATAGGTTATTGTACACAATACACAAATCTACAGTCTTGGGTTACTTATGAAAGTAGATAGATGTAATTTTTTAATTACAAACAACTATTTATCCTATATACTATTTTATCCACTCTGTACCAATTTGAATCAACTTGATTCATTTTTGGAATCGGCTAATCAAGAAAAATCCACCAAAGAAAGGGGGTGTTCAATCGTACAATCCATCCTAACAGCGCAGTGGTATCAATATTGTAATAATTTTTAAAAATTTTAAAAGTTCTTGTGAAACCTAACCTATTTCAGCATAACGTCATATTTATAGTCCTAGTATTTGATAATTTGACGAAATATATTACAGTTGAGTCATACAAAAGACCAAACTTTCTTCTATTTAAACTAGCTACCCAGTATAAAATTATTAAACCCCGGTTTAAGAAGTTAACTATAAAAATCCGTTCAATATTTAATGCAAATAGATTGTAAAAGTAAAATAGGCAATAAAAGCTACCGACTTTTACTTTCAACCCTTCTTAGAAATTGCATATTGTCAACTATACCCTGAGCACTGTTATTACAGTTCCATCTCAAAATTTTACAATTCTGTCGGCGTATCCTTCTTTTATGCGGGTAAAAGTAGGTACCGTTCGACAAAATCGACCTTAAAAGTCACAAATTTCAAAAAACGTGTTTTTTTTTATAAAATCTCATACATTTGAAATGCTGCTAACTAAAAATGTCAAATATTTTTCCAATGTTGCCAATCAAGGAAAAAGTTTGGAGAACTTTATTATGAATTACAATTCTATTACAAGCTATGCAATTTATTACATGAAAAATGCACTCTTAAATAATTCTCCCACAGTTAGCATAATTGAAAGCTTACTGTAACCATGGGAACCACCTTTATTGTGTTTGATATAAAAAAATTATATATGTATACATTTAATTTTGTCCATTGCATTGACTAATTTGTAGGTTTTTTACAAAAAAAAAGTGGTACTTGACCCAAAAACTAATTAAACCAAGGAAATTAAAGTTAAACCAAGGAAATTAATTGTTTATTATTAAATGCGTCTATATTATAAAGAGAAGGGGTGTTAACAAATCATATTTGTGATGTTATAAAAAAGTCTCACTTTCAGTTTTGACGATAAAAAATATTAATTCAAAAACAAACATACATTGCGGTACTTATTTGTTTGTTTAAACCTTAAAAGTCCAATAATAATAAATTGCACATAGCCCACATTTCTCAAGAATCCTTATCATTTTTAATCTCATTGTGGTATGATTGTGGGTGAATGGATGATAATGTTATCATTAGACATATGTTTATAGAAAATTCAAAATATTGACATATATTTATGTTATAATGAAACATTTATTTTGTTTGTTTGTAGAATATCCCAAGGTTTCGTTTACTATATTTACCGACTTTTTCGAATTATTATTATTATTGTAGTTGTGAAAAATGTTTTTAAATAAAAATTGTGTGAACAATTTATTCAAAAAATCTGAACCATGTACAATATGTCTGGAATCATATGGAAACCTTTTTTATTATTAATTTTAGAAAGAATAGTTTTTCTTCATAAAAAGTTCTGCATTATCTAAAAGTTAGAATACAGTCATCAAATATCAAATTTTTCAGTCGTAGGTATACGAGATTTGTCAAAAAATATTAGTTTCACTCAAGAGTAAAGTATGTAGGTACCTTTAAATTCGACAATATCCAAAAATTGTTACTAAAAAAAAGTTGATCAGAATTAAAAACTACGATTAAATATGTAATTATGTACATTCATTTAAATTGAAATTTCAGATTAATTTATTTTTTACTAATGCTTCTATTTTGAATGAACATTTTTCTTTTGTGAATACGAAACACATGATTATCTTTTAGGTTTTCCATGTTTTTTAATAATTTTGCATTTTTTTTATTAGAATTTGAGTGCCTCGACAACTATGGTCATTGGCACTGTACAAAGACAAAAGGACATATTATAAATACATACACTATCTGGAAACATAAAATATGTAAAATAATCGATAAAATATCAATCTAGTTTATATTTTGTGGAAGAGGTTAGTTGATTTGAGGAATTTCAATGTCTTTGAGATTTCAGCAGTGCAGTTTAAAAGCTCTCTCAGGTTTGGTCTTAGGTCTAGGCGCTCGTATCCTCGTATGTAATGGTGTATTCCTGGCAGACTGTTTGACGGTTAAAGCACTATTGCAGTGACGGCAAACGGGAAGGTTTTCAGAAGACATCAAGTAACCATGTGTGTATCTGGTATGGTTGATCCGCAATCGTCTAATGACAGCAGCTTCTCTCGTGGTTAAGAAATCGAGGGAGAGACAGCCGATTAATGGTTGTATATCGTAAAGGGCTGTTTTGCTGTTGTGCCAAAAATTTTGCCAGGACTCCTTGACGGACTTTTTGAATAATAGTCTTATGTCATCTGGGAGCTGGAACGTTGTTGTGGTGATGGAAGAAGAGGCTTCTTTAGCATGGTGGTCAGCGTTTTCATTGCCAGTAATTCCAATGTGAGATGGGAGCCAGATAAGACAGATTGTTACATCACGAGCTGAGAGAGTTTGATAGATGTCATGGATGTTTTGAACTATTGGATGGTCAGTAAAGATAGTATTGAGTGAATTAATTGAGGAAAGTGAATCGGTACAAATGGCGACGCGCTTGACAGGAGAAGAGATTTGCTTGAAAGCTTGGAAGATGCTATACAACTCACCAGTGTGAACGCTACATGTTGAGGGCAACCGATAGGAACCTATTAGTTCGTGGTTGGTTGTAACGGAGCAGCCAACACCAAAAGAAGTTTTTGAGGCGTCTGTGTAGAGAACTACATCATATGGTGTTTTGCATTTAACACGCAAAATAAGTGCATTTATCTTGCAAATAATAAAATACATTTAAATAATAAGTTATAAAATTAACATCATATTTAATGTTAAAAACAAACAAATTTAATTTTTACTCATACTAATGCTTTTTTAGTAACATTTTTCGATATTGTCAAATTTAAAAGTACTTTACTTTTTGGTAAAACTCATATTTTTTGACAAACCTGGTATACGACTGAAAAATTTGATATTTGATGACAGTATTTTAGGTTTTAGATAATACAGAACTTTTTATGAAGAATCACTTTTTTTCCTTAAATTTATAATAAAAAAAGTTTTTTATAATAAAAAACAATGGGGGTATGATAAAAATACAAAAAGATAAATATTCGTGAATTTGATCCTTTTTAAAATGATTTTAAGCAGTCCGACACTGGCGATCTCTTATACGGCAGCTAATATGATTTATTGCAATTGGCCCATTAATTTTAGGATTGCCGGCAAAAGCGAAGACGATATACTTTGAGACTTCTGTTTGCTTCTTTTATCAGTTTATTTATACAAAAATATTTAAATTTTTTAATTATTGCTAGACATTGTGTCTCTTGCACTCACAATTTTAATTAGCTCTATCAAATTTGCTTTATTAATCATTTATTTTCAAATAGACTATAGTATTCTATATTTAATACTCTTAGCAAATCTAAATCTCTCATTGCTATTTTTAAAATATAAACAAATCTGTTGTTGTATAAATGTATTATATGGTAAAAATAGTAGCCAGTCTTAAGAATAATTGGGTTTTTTTTTGTTTGGATAAGACCAATCAATACAAATCAGTATATTTTTGATAGTTAATCTTAGAATTTCGCTTTTATTTTAAGATAGGCCAATAATTGATTATGTTATCATGAATAATTAATATAATCTATGGTATTACCCAAGGTAATCTTCTGGTACCTTTTTCATATTTAAAAATGGGTGAGAAGATGAAAAGTCTATATTAATCAATTTATTCACAACACAAGTATATTTTTTAAAAATGTTTCAAACGTTTGAGACTTTCCATGGTTTGTTCTTAACATAAATTTCGAATGAGGTCGTTCAAATTCGATCTATTTGATATACAAAAACGTCATTCTCCTTACTGACACGATTTGGTCACAACTGACTTTTTCCCTTCTTCACAAAACTCTACGTTAACATTTAGTTTGGTATTTTATATTATTTGTATATCACCAATTTTTTTTCTAGTATAGTTTATTCGTAAATGTGACAGAGTTATAAATTTTTGTCAACCTTGCATAACCAATACAGGATGAAACATCAAAGTAATATTATCGTGAACACTAATTTTTTTCTATTTCTGTGTCGGGCAGCTTTACCCCCTATCAGAACGAGTTCATGATTTTTTTCTCTTGTCAAAAAATAAGTTATCACTATAGTCAGGAACGTGGGTCGAGAATTAAATAGATGTTTTCAATATTTTGAATAAATCTGAATTATATATTTTGATCTTT
>CAJUYI010005399.1:0-15836 GCA_910591695.1 Galerucella pusilla
TGTACCTTATACATTGTTTTTTCTGTAGCCAGCTCTCCGTCTATTAGAAAAGCATTACTGATTCTCTCCTCCAGTAGCATAGACGGAATCATGTTTTAAAATGTGGAAATGCTTGAAAGAACGTATGGAAAAAGTATACATACTGTACAATACAGCAAATAATAGTATATTATACACCAAGGTGGTGATGAAGACTATTATTATTCACCGAGCACCCCCTTTGCCCCGAGCACCACCATGGTGTGTAAACAATTCATTCCACTACTAGCCAAATTTAAGACAAAAATTGAAAATAATTCACTAACACAACACGAGAAGCTTTTACCCCTTCTTCTGACTGACAAGTACACTGTCAGTTTTCGATATAATATTATAAACGTAGGTACTCAAGTCATCAGTCATTTTTGGTTGAGCGCGAATTTTAAACTTTTTTTTTTTTAATTTCCCAATTTCATTTACAATCTGTAAAACATACGTTACAATAAGTAAATTGTGTGTCTTGTCTTAATGCTAAATTGACATGGAGGAAAATTGCTCAGTAGCAATTTCCTATTATAAATAGTCTATATATGTATAAACTTTGACATGGCTGCTGGGATAGAGACTTCTTTTTGCTAAAATCGGTTTGGTAGATCGTATGGAGAAATTTTCTTCAGTCTTCTTCTGATGGGTGTAATTTCCATTAGATGTTTAGCTAGATTGTTTGGGTGATGTTGAATCTTGGTGGCGTAACTTTTGGAAAACTTGGAGATTTCTTCTTTCACGGAGTTTATATGGAGATCTCTAAATATAATTTTGTTTGAGACGTACCATGGGGCATCGGTAATGATTCTAAGTACTTTGGACTGATATCGTTCCAGTATTTCAATATTTGATAGTGATGCGGTCCCCCACAGCTGTATACCGTAGCTCCATATGGGCTTCATAATTGTCTTGTATATGAGGATTTTATTTTCTAACGATAGCTTTGATTTTCGTCCAATCATCCAATATAGTTGGTTAAGTCTGATGCCTAGTTGTTTTCTCTTCATGAAGATGTGTGTTCTCCACATGAGTTTTCGGTCCAGGTGCATACCTAAGTATTTGGCTTCCTCTTTTTGTATTAGCTGATGTCCATTTAAAACTACCGGTGGACAGGTTTCACGACGGATGGTAAACGTCACATGGACGGATTTAGTTTCGTTGACACGAATACGCCAAATTTTTAACCATCTATGGATTTTGTTAAGATTGGTTTGAAGTAATGTAGATGCCATGTTTGGATCTTGGTGAGAGGATAACAGTGCCGTATCATCAGCATACGTTGCGGTAACAATATTGTTTTGTGTAGGTAAATCTGCTGTAAACACAAGATACAAGACCGGACCGAGTACGCTGCCTTGTGGATCTCCAGCATCGATTGGATAGAGAGAAGTTAGCGCATCGTGGTATTTCACAAGGTAATGCCTATTTTGAGGGTAGGAACAAAGGATAAGGGAATATGTATGTGGAATTATTTTACGCACTTTATATAGTAAACCTTGGTGCCAGACCCTATCGAAGGCCTGCGATATGTCCAGAAAGACGGCCGAGCAGTACTTTTTTTCTTCGAGTGATTGGTAAATGTGGTTACAAACCCGATGAATCTGCTCTGTTGTTGCGTGTTGTGGACGAAATCCAAATTGATGGTTTGGTATGACTTGTTGTTGTATTAGTATTGGCTCTAGTCTGGCTAATAAGAGTTTTTCCAGAATTTTGGATACAATTGGAAGCAGGCTTATCGGTCTATAGGATTTCACGTCATTGATGGGTTTGCCTGGTTTCTGTATTACTATAATTTGACCAACTTTCCATTGTAATGGGAAGTGTCCAGTTCTTAAGACTGCATTAAACAGCTGTGTAAGGAATAATATGCCTTTTCTTGGAAGCTTTTTGAGTATTTTACCACTGATCAAATCATAGCCAGGAGATTTTTTTGGGTTTAAATTATTGTTTATTATCTCTTGCACTTCTTTAACTGTAAAGTTTTTAGGGGGCAGATCGAGTTGGTAGGGTGTATTAAGATACTCGTTAACTTCGTTTTCCACGTTGAGGTTGATATCGGCAGGATTAGGTTGAAAGACGTTGATTAGATGTTCTGCAAACGCTTCGGCTTTTTCTTTATTACTTTTCGCCCATATTCCGTCCACTGTTCTTATTGGAGGATTATGCTGTTGTCCCTTATTCAGTTTTTTGACTGCCTTCCATAGCGAGTATTCAGTTGCTTCCGTTGCTGTAAGGTTTTGGAGATACCTTTCAATATTGGCATTTTTGTGATTATTCAGGAGCCCTTTCAATTGTCTAGTGATTTGGTTTAATCTGGTTTTATTATCCGGAGAACGTGTTACTTGCCAAAGTTTTCGCAGTCTTCGTTTTTCTGCAATTTTTTCTTTGATCAGGTTAGGCAATTCTTGCACCTTTGTATATCTATTTTGGGCAGGGGTGGATTTCCATATAGAGTTTTGAATTGTTTGATTTAAGTACTCAACTGCATTTTAAACTAATGTCATTTTTATTCAAACAATTTTATCTTGATAGGTAATCTCAAGCAGCAAATATGTTAAAGACAATCTCCTGGGTATACAAAATTATGTTGCACAATATAATATATATAATATATATTTGAATTTGTCCATTATTGACATAGGTTAATAATAGAAAAATGATTAACCACTAATAGAGAAATTCAACTTCCCAGTTGGTTAGAAGAAGCAATAATTTTCAACTTCACAGCTAGTGCAGTAGTGAAAAAATAGAGATGATTGAATACAGAGATGCTACGAAAAGATTGTTAGGGTAAAATATAAATATGATTTACCTGAAGTTTTCGATTGTCAAGTAACCGTCTTTGCCGTGATATTCATCATCTCTAAATTGGGGAATTGTCATGTTTTCGGATTTTTTAAAATATGGCAGAACATCCTCATAGCTCCATCCTACATTTCCCAGATCCCTATATCTGAAAAAGCAACTTTTTATATTCTAAATTTTCTTTAAACATTTCATTTTCTCAAATATTCGTGCAAGGTTTCAATTGGAGCTTTGTTTCAATGGCGCCTTTTGTATAAAAACTTCATCAAGATTACCCACTCTGTATGGACATATTTTAGAACTATTATATTTGATGCCAGAACATTAAAAATGAAGTAATTTTTTATGTCTGAACTTGTTTTCATTCAATATTAGAATTTCCTAGGATTTCATAAATTCATCCTTCGTATAATTGAGTCCTATCCTGTATGTGTTGACATTTTGAACTATTTATGTGGATGTTTACGATATACTAGAACATATCAATGGTACTATCAACTAGTCACGTGGCTATAGCTTTTACATGGGGAGGGTTTTGGTTTTTTTCATCTGATAGGTTTAGAAGGGGAAAGCTTTATTGAAGGCGCCAACTAAGTCAAAAAAAATCGAGTCCACGACCTAAAGCAATATTTCAAGTTCAAGAAATAATGTTGAGTTTTTTTTAAATTATTTGTTTGACTTGGCTACATCTAAAAGTATTTTTAAACATCGTTTTTCGTTTTGCCCCCTTCTGCTGAAATGTTTATAACCATGTATATATATTTTTTAAAGGAGCCGTCCCTTCGCCGGCACCACCTCAGCCTCTTGGGCTTATTGTGGATTCTCCTAACATTTTGACTACAGCCTATTCAGCCAATCCGTTCCCTGTACTAGCTCATACAGGTTCTTTACTGGAGTCACTTGTGGTCTTCCATTTAGTTTTTGCCTCCTGTGGTCCAGCGTCTCACAGTTGCATAATATGTGCAGAGCTGTTTCAGTGTCCTTTTTGCATCTCCTGCATGTGAGGTCTCCGTTATACAGCCCTATTTTGTTCAGGTGCTCCTTTGTGGGAAAGTCTCCCGTGAGAAGCCCCGTTATGGTGCGTAGTTTGTTCCTGCTCATTGAGAGCAGTTCTTTTGCTACTTTTTTTGATAGTTCTTCCATAAATTTCTCCCATGTGTTTGCCTGGGCGTATTCTTCCAGAGTTTTATGGATTGTTATTTTACCCAACCTTTTAACCATGACCTAGTGGAGCATCTGGGGATGCCCACAGATGGTTCGGGTCCGTTCATCAGTGTTGACGATCCTGCTCTTGCAAGTTCGTCAGCTTTTTCATTGCCAGCGATTCCTTTGTGACCTAGGACCCACTCCAGTGTTACACTGTTCCGAGTCGCCAGTCTTTTAAGTTCTTCGCCGCATTCCCATACCAGCCGAGATGTTACCTGTATATTAATTTGGAAGCACCTATTTTAAAAAGTGATAGATAATTGAAAATTGAAGCTTTTATTAAAAGAGAAAATCAATCTCACAAAAGTAAATTTAACCTCTTCAGCTAAATGATTCACAATTGTTGAGGAATCTATTCCTATTGTCACATCCCGATGAATACTCATATTGCGGCAGTATGCTAATGAAAAATTACTGTACCTTTATTGTATTTTCTATGGGGAGGGTTTGAACTTCCAAACCCCCCCTTATATAAGTCCCTGCTATCTACTAAAAATGCATATTCATTTGTTACTAATAGAATTACCTACTCGGTCACGAAAAACAAGGATTTTTCAACTTTAACACTGTATATCGGATACTATAGTCATGGTCCCATGGAGACTTTTGACTTAAAAAGTCGAGTACAACATCATATCCAAAATTTATAAAATTTTGCCATAAGAAAAGCGCAGAATCCTTTACTGACCACAGCCAACTCCGTTCAGTCATTGACTGGGAAATTATTAACGAACAATTTGGAGGTATGGTGAACATGAAAATATTCAGTTAAATTTCCAAATGATTCAAAAAGTACTTCACCTGTCATAATCTTTTTTGTTTCCCCTAACGTACAGCATGGCATTTAGTACAGAACTACCTCCTAGAACTCTTCCTCTTGGCCAGTTGCACCTTTTATCGTGTAAACCCAAACAGAAATTTTCGCCAGGTTCTGTTCGATACTGCCAATCGTAAGGAGTAAGCTGTAACACCGGAAACATGATCGGCAAATCAGTGAATACCACTTCATCTGGTCCGGCTTCGAGAAGCAAAATGTTCCAGTTGGCATTTTCGCTTAACCTGTAATAGTTATTTAACCATTAAGTGTATTAATGAGGGCCATTAACAATCGAGACAATTTAAATTAATGTTCGAGATTGTTAATTGCCCTTTTAATACTCGTGTTAGTTACTAAGCTTTTCCGTCGGCTGTATAAGTTGTATTCGTTTCTCTCAATATTTAAAAACCAAAAATTTGTATTTGTTTGATACGTCAAAAATTAAATTGTATGTTTGGTTGCCTACACCACAGGTACCAAACTGTCAATATAAATATAATGTATAAGATGTGCGTTGGGTTGCCTGCAGAAAATCGTTGATTAATGTAGGTAAATCACGCATTAATGGGTTTCATTAATGTATGATTTTGTCTAATTTTAAGATCGTTAATAGCATATATGTTAATACACGGTCGACGGAAAAGATTATTTACAGCTATATTTAAATGGGATCCCCACCGTTTCGCCCCCCAAGTAAAATAATAAATTCCATTTTATATACCTGTAGATTTAAAAATTACATAGGTACACTTGTGTATTTTTTGAGATATCGAACCTTATCCGATGTTGGAAAATATTTTGACACCCAAGCGTCTACATTATTGATAAAATGATGTTTAAAGGACGTCTGGCATTGTTATAAAATTTGTTATAAAATGAGAGAACTTCTTGACCTTAAATATTAGAACGTTATAAGAAGATTAGATTGAAATATTTACATAAATTGGATAGCAAATATTACTATTTTTAAATTAGATTTTATGGTTGAGAAAAGTAGCTTCCAGAAGCTGTAAGACTTTCTTGATCTCAGTGGGGTAGTGGAGCATTTTCTTGAGATTAGGCCTTAGGTCAAATTGTTAATATGTAGCGGAAAATTGTTTGCAGTCAGTCAGTATGTGCTTAACGGTCACTTTATCACTACAGCTATGGCAAACGGGGCGATTTCCTGAAGACATCAGATAACCGTGTGTGAGTTTGGTGTGGCTGATTCAGATTCTTCTCATTATAGTAGCTTCTCTCCGGGTTAAGAAGTTAAGGGATAGAGGAGAAGTAGATATCATTAAGTGCTGTCATGCTATTATACTATAGATATCTCCAAAATTCTTGTATAACGTTTTTGAAGTGGGACTTGAGGTCGGTTGCGAAGTGGACAAAGTGTTTTGGGTTGTTACTAGAGGCAGCTTCTTCCACGTAACTGTCCACAGTTTCGTTACCATCAATTCCTATGAGAGATGGAAGCCAGATAAGAGAGACTGATATCTTGAGCAACGAGAGTTTGATAGATGTCGTGTATGTTCTGGACTATTGAGTGGTCAGTGAAGATTGCCTTGACTGACTGACTACCAAAGATTAAATGCTAGGATTTGCTCAAAATTTTGAATTTTAAATTTTTTGTATTGTATATATTTGTAATTGAATATTATTTTAAAAACTATCGGCCTTTTAATACTATTTTTTTCGGAGGCGAAACGATGTGGGGTCGGAACATCCCGAGGCGAAACGGCGGGGGTGACACGTTCCATAACCATATTAAATTCATTCTCATCCTTTCCTTGTGAAACAGAATAAGGATGTCAATTTTTACACGCTTTATATTAGTTTCACTTATATACAGGGAGTACCAATCTTACGACAAACCTCGGTATATGGGTTATTTTAAGAGATATCTAAAAATGTTATTAACAAAAATAGTAGATGTGTTGAAGGTCCATATTTTGAAATTATATCGAACTATACACAGTGCTGCATAACTCCGTTACAAACCAAACATATGATTTTTCAAATGGGAACCCTTGTATATTATACCGAATTCGGATTGGTTACATGTTTTTGAAGCTTTTGATATAAGGTTTTGCCACGTTATACAGAGTCCTTAGAAAGATATGGACACGTTTATGTGAAAATCTTAGGTAAATCAACGCTCTGTAGGTTGTTGTACGTTAATGGAAAAAAATGTATTTTGCCAAACAGATTTTTGTAATATGATGCAATATCTCCGTATCCTATTGACTTTCAATTATATTCTTTCTTGTATACAGGGTTAACGGAAACTCGAACCTGTCATTTTCTTTATTATTTCAAATGGAACACCCTGTATTTTATAGCAAAAATAGAATCTTCGATTATGTAACTTTGATTTTTGTCGAGCATTTCCTATACCCAAAGTTTATAAAAACACAGTTATTTTGTAATATTTATTGTAAAATATAACTACTGACCTATTATGTGAAAGCATTAAACGTTGTATGTAACAAAAAATCCTAATTAATAATAAATTTTAATGAATAATTCATTCCAAACAAAACTAGCCACCAAAAGTATAATCCCAACCGTAATATTAAACTAAAGGTTCAAAATGTTCACCGTTAACATCAATGCAATGCTGCAGAATAGTTCAAATGATTGACTCAGAATATCAACGTTAGCAGATCGAAATGACGCAATAATTATCCTTTTCATGTAATCTCTAATAGCCGGGGATTTTATAAACTTATTCCTTACAAGACCCGAAAAAAATAAATATACTTTTGTTAAATCGGGTGACCGAGCTGGCCAATCAGTTGGGTCCCCTCTTACAGCATTGCATTGATGTTAACGGTGAACACTTTGAACCTTCAGCTTAATATTATGGTTAGAATTATACTTTTGGTAGTTAGTTTTGTTTAGAATGAGTTATTCATTAAAATTTATCATTGATTAGGATTTTTTGTTACATACAACGTTTATTGCATTCACATAATAGGTCAATAATAATAGTTTACAATAAATATTACCAGATAACTCTGTTTTTATAAACTTTGGGTATGCTCGACCAAAATTAAAGTTACATAATCGAAGATTCTATTTTTGATATAAAATACAGGGTGTTTCCATTTGAAAGAAGAAAGAAAATGACAGGTTCGAGTTGCCGTTCACCCTGTATATAAGAAAGAATATAATTGAAATTTAATAGGATACGAAGATTGTTAAGAATTCAAGATAATTCTTAACAGACTTGCTTGGCTAAATAAATTGTGCATTTTCTTCGTTAATAACATTATTTATTTTTGAGTTAATTATCATTTATGACTGAACATCTAAAAGTTTCTCTATATATCTATATAAAAAAAGAAAGAAGTTACTTAGCAACCGTTGTTATGATGAGATGTCATTGTTATTTAAAAACGAATTGTCAATATAATCAAAAATTACGAAAAAAGCGTTTAATTACCCATCGTACTTAACTATAAAGTTTATATCAACGAAGGTTTTCTGCGAGGGACCTGATAGCAAAGGAGGGAAGTAATAAAAAATAAATACAGTCCACTTAAAATAAAATAATTCCTTCCCAAGCCACCGAATCCTTGCCCATGGTCAAACTTCGAACCGGATTTGAATTTTTCTGAAAATCTAATGCATCCAATTACCAAACTTCCAGTTCCAGTGTTTAATAAGTGTCTGTGCGTGATTTTCTCGTAAAAAATTTGTGCAAAGTTCACAGAAAAATCTAACAAAAAAAGGGATTAGCAGAGTTCCTGTTCCTGTTGTATCTAAGGAAATAGATACAAAGTCTTAACTGTTCCTGTTGTATCTAAGAAGTAGATAGAAGCCCAATTTCCACATCAAATAAGGTCAGATCAATAGTCTTATTGTGTTTAAATAAAAAGAAAACAAATATATAAAAAATATCTTGAGTGTCAAAAGACTTTTTGAATTTTAAAATAGTCAAGCATTGTCAAAAGTTCACAAAAACATTACTTTGGATTCAATCTAGTTAAAAAATAATAATAATATGTATATCACTCATTAACATTTTCAGTTTTTTTTCAAAAAAAGCTTGTCAGAATTCTATTTGATCGCGAATAAAACTCGTAATTTTTATCATTTATATTTTTATCTATCTTGGTTGAAAAACAAATAATAATGGAAAATCTTACCAAAATTAGAACTACAAGCAAAGCTCAGATCACAAAAATATTGAAATGGATAGATGTTAATAAGGAATCCAACGACAAATTCAAATTACAAGATAGATTAAAATCCTTAGAAAGTTACTATACAAAATATAGCGATGCTCAAGATGAAATTGAATTATTGGATGAAACGGAAAGTCTACACCCCGTGAAGTTATTGAAAATAATTATTTAGATGCCCTGTCTCTTCTGAATCATATGCTTGAAAAGTTAGCTGAATCAAATAATTCAACTCCCACAACACCTATAACAACTTCAAATATAATTTTACCTTCAATTCAAATTCCTCCATTCGATGGTAAACCAGAAAATTATCCAACGTTCATTGACCTTTTCACTTCGTTAATTGTAAATAATGAAAAATTAAAATCGAATTCTGAAAAGTTTTATTATTTATTGTCATATCTACGGGGCGAACCATTTCATCTTGTCAAGTCTTTGAATGTATCTGAAGATAGTCTTAAGATTGCTTTAAAACTTCTTGAACAAAAATATTTAAATAAAAGACAAAATGTTATTAAACTCTTCAATCGCCTCTTAGAAATACCAGAATTATCTAATTGTTCTATACAAAATTTAAAACCATTCATTGCGGAAATTGTTTCTATAACACAAAATCTAGAAAATGTAAATGTTACAAAAGAGAAACTATTAGATTCATTGCTCACAAAACTCATAGAACAAAAACTTGATTTCATCACTCGCCGATCGTTTGAAGAAAAATGCGATACGGAAGAATTACCCACCGTAAAAAACCTATTAGAATTTTTAAATCGAAAATGCACGGTTTTACAAAATTTATCAATATCAAAACACAATGAGTCAACTGTGAAAAAATCTACTTGTGAGCCTCATACAACTAAATTAAATGCACCGAATAAATCTTATAAAACTCAGCAAGTCTCATTTCTCGCTGCACAACAATTTAATACAAGTAATTATCCATCAAAACCTAAGAAATATTACCAAAATTGTGTTTACTGTAATGAAAACAGTCACAAAATTTACTCATGTAAAGAATTTTCTATTTTATCCGTCGAACAACGCCATACTTATGCTAAAAATAATCATTTGTGTTGGAATTGTCTAAATCCCAATCATTCTGTCAATGAATGTCAATCAAATAATAAATGTTCCGTGTGTAACAAAAAACACAACACCTTGTTGCATGTAAATCATATCTCCAACAATGTAAATTCTTCAAATTCCGAACCTGTAAACTATTGTCAAAATTACACTAACAAACACAATCTTGACTGCTCAGGTAAACAAAAACTGTACACCAGATTCCAGTCAGTTCCACCGAATAGAGGTAATCAATCATTATTAGTTTCAACTCCCGATATTTCATCGCAATTACAAAATAAATCCCACCCTAGAAAAAATGTAACGTTTTGTGACCAATCTCAAGCCTCACAATCAAATGAATGTATCGATAATCACACTTTATCTTCACTTAATTCAAATCAAAACCATTGGGAAAAAACCCCTTCGAGTGAAAATTCATCAATTCAAACGTCTGAAAATTTTAATTCTTACAATTATCGACCTGAAAATGACCCATCATATTCAGATTGACAATCAAAGGCGTCACTGTCTACAATTGCAAATAAACAATCTTTTATTTTACTAGCAACAGCCCAAGTCATAGTCAAAAATAAAGTGGGCGATTCCAATATAATCAAAATCTTGTTAGACAGTGGCTCTCAAATGTCTTTTATTTCATTATCCTTATTAAAAAAATTAAAATATAAATCTTACAATCACAATGTACAAGTATCGGGTATTTTAAACACTCCAAATGTCATTAATAAGATGGCAGACATCACTTTCACATCTCAATATGACAATTCCAGAGAATTCCAAGTTTCTTGTGCAGTAGTAGAATCCATTACACACAAATTACCTCAAATAAAAATAAATATTGACTCATTAAACATCCCTGAATTTTATGAACAATATTTAGCGGACAAAACCTTTAATTTACCAACATCTATCGATATGCTAGTGGGCGCAGATCTTTATTATGATATATTGCAACTAGGAATTAAAAAATTAGGACATGGTCTCCCTGTTTTAGTCAATACATCTCTTAGTTGGATTGTTTCTGGTGCAATTCCTCAAAAAGCCCTTAATCCAATTTATCAAACTCTATCTCAACAAAAAGAGTTTGAAATATCGGACTTAAATCAGATCTCATCGAATCTTTCTCAAAGTAATACATCTAATAAATCCATCATGGGTGAACCTAGAAAAGTAGGTTCAGATCAAAAATTATCTAGTCTTTATCTATCTAATCACTCAAAAGGAGATGAATCTAGTAATCTCACTTTATCTGGTCTCAATCAAGACAATCTATCTAAATTGGGCGAATCAAACGAAAAAGATTCACACCAAAACTTATCAAATCAAATCTCATCTATTGAAAATGAAAAATATCCATCTCAATTGGGTGAATCAACCGAAAAAGGTTCACACCAAATCTTATCAAATATAAATCATATATCCCAAACCAAGTCTCAGTCTATCTCAAAAATAAAAGAATTTAATAAATCAAATTCTCATCAATTTCTATCATTCTGTTCAACAATATCTCTAGATAATCTATTAGAACGATTCTGGACTCAGGAAGAGCTCCATACATATCCTATTGCATCTGAAGATGAAATTCTAGCCGAAGAAACGTTCGTTTCGACCACAAAAATCCTACCGTCGGGTAGATATCAAGTAGATCTTTCTTTAATCGAACCTCAAGCCTATAAAAAATTAGGTGACTCATTTTTCAAAGCAAAACATAGATTTTTCTCTCTAGAAAAGAAATTTCAACGAGATCCCGTATTATTTGAAAATTATAAAAAGTTTATAGATGAATACTTGTCTCTTAATCATGGGCGTATCATACCTTTGTCTCTTACCAATGAAAATAATGAAAATAAATATTTTGTACCTCATCTAGCTGTTATTCGTGAAAGCAGCATATCTACCAAATTAAGAGTTGTTTTTGATTTTTCATGTAAAACTACTACATCTGTGTCGTTAAATGACATTCTTCTTACTGGTGGCAGAGTGCAGCCAGAATTATTTGACATTTTGTGTCGTTTCAGATCTTTTAAATATGTTCTCACAGCCGATATTGAGAAAATGTATCGTCAAATTCAAATGAACCCAAATCACAATTTCTTACAAAATATCTTGTGGAGAAATTCTCCTTCTGAATCTTTATCATGCATCGAATTAACTTGTGTTTCTTTTGGATTGAAAAATGCTCCCTTCCTAGCTTGTCGTGTCTTGAAAGACATAGCACAGCGTAACAGTAATCAAAGCCTGGCATCAGATGCATTACTCAATCAAACTTATGTAGATGATGTGTTAGCAGGTGTAAATTCTATTTCTGATCTAGATCTCCTCTACAGACAGCTCACTTCAATATTAAAATCTTCAGGGTTCAATTTGCATAAATTTTGTTCAAATACTCTTCATTCAAATTTTCCATCTCAATCTCAAATCAAAGATATGAATTTCGATTACATTCCTTGCAAAATTTTAGGACTCAATTGGAATCCTATTTCAGATCATTTTCAAATCACAGCCCCATCAGATTTAAATTTGCCAAAAATCACAAAAAGAAATATATTATCCACAATCTCTTCATGTTATGATCCTCTTGGATTAGTCAATCCAATTATAGTTCAAGGAAAATTAATTATGCAATCACTTTGGGTTCTCAACAATAAATCTTGGGACATGGAAATAGACCATGTGCCTGTCTTACAAGAATGGAATCAATTCTGTCACAATATCCAACAATTAAAAAATCTAAAAATTCCCAGATATCTATTTTTAAACAAAGAAATAAAAAGTATAGAGCTTCATGCCTTTGCTGATTCAAGTTTAGTAGCTTATGGTGCAAATGTCTATTTTAGATCGATCTATACAGACAATTCTGTACATTGTTCTTTAGTAGCTGCAAAATCTCGAGTAGCTCCTATACGTCGGATTCTAACAATCCCAAAATTGGAATTATGTGCCATGGTTTTATTATCAAATTTAGTTACCCGAATTCTTCAAATATTTAAAAACAAAATCAAATTTTCATCCATTAATCTTTGGTCTGATTCACAAATCGCCTTATCATGGATTAAATGCCATCCTTCCAAGTGGTCAGTGTTTGTTTCAAATCGAGGATCTCAAATACAAGAAAAAACAAAACATTTTCAGTGGCGTCACATTAGATCTGCACATAACACCGCAGATATCTTATCTCGAGGAAATTTAAATGAAAAAAATCAGAATTTATGGTTTCATGGCCCAAAAATATTTTTTAATGCTACTATAAATTTCGATCAACTCGACACCTTTTCATTTGTTAATTCGTTACCTGAATCCAAGAAAACATCTTTGTCTGTCGTTCTTCAAGAAGAAAATTTTTGGTCAACTATCTTCAATAAGTTTTCATCTTTTCCTAAACTACAACGAGTAGTAGCTTACATTTTAAGATTCATGAACAATGTCAAATTGAAAGTAATTCATAAAAACAACCTACACTCAGAAAAATGTCTTAGTAAACCCTCAGAAAGTCTATCTTCTCAAGAATTGAGCTACGCTCACAATTTAATCATAAAGAACATACAATCCCAATACTTTTCAAATGAAATCCAACTTATGAAAAATCAAAAAAGTTTGAAACGCAAACAGTTACTGTCTTTAAAGCCATTCTTAGATCAAGATGGACTGTTAAGGGTGGGTGGTCGGTTGTCTCATGCACCCATACCTTATTCTCAAAAACATCCATTGCTTCTACCATCCAAATGTCATATTGTAAACCTTCTGTTAAAGTTAGAGCACAATCGATTTGGCCATTGTGGGCCACAAACCACATTATCAAATTTTAGACTACGTTATTGGCCATTGAATGGATTGCGGGAAGTCAAACGCATTATTTATAAATGTATCACTTGCCATCGGTTCAATGCTCAATCAGCTGAGCAAATTATGGCAGATCTACCTTCATATCGAACTACCATTGCTAGGCCTTTCCAAAAAGTCGGTATTGATTTTGGAGGTCCATTTCTCATCAAATCTTCAATTCTTCGAAAAGCACGTATCACAAAATGTTATCTATCTTTGTTTGTATGCATGGTAACTAAAGCAGTCCATCTCGAATTAGTGTCAGATCTATCCACAGAAGCATTTTTAGCAACCCTAAAACGTTTTATAGCTCGTCGAGGATGTCCCTCAGTCATATACAGCGATAACGCAACAAATTTCCTAGGAGCAAAAAATGAGCTTAAAGAAGTTCATGATTTCCTGTCTGTCCAAGCAAATCTTAACTCCATCAAAGATTATCTTTCAGCTACCGAATCTCAGTGGCAAAATATCCCTCCACGTGCTCCTCACTGGGGTGGCATTTGGGAAGCAGCCATTAAAAGTGCCAAATACCATCTAGTTCGCCTTGTAGGCAATTCTACTTTAACTTTCGAGCAATTGTCAACTATCTTCGCTCAAATCGAAGCAATCTTGAATTCACGTCCATTGTATCCTTTGTCTAATGACCCAACTGATTTAAATCCTCTGACACCTGGTCATTTTCTAATCGGGTCTCCTTTAACTGCTCATCCGGAGCCAGATGTATCAGAGATTTCCACAAACAGATTATCATTTTGGCAACAATGTACTAAGGTTCAGCAAAGTTTCTGGAAGCAATGGAAAACAGCTTACCTACATCGTCTTCAAAATCGTCCTAAATGGTTGAAAACAAAATCTAATATCAGGGACGGTGATCTTGTCCTAGTTCTTGACCAAGAAACTCCACCACTGAGCTGGCCAATAGCTCGCGTTATACAAATATTTGTCGGTAAAGATGAAAATGTCAGATCCGTAAAAGTAAAAACCAAAGATGGTATCTACATTCGACCCATCGTAAAAATATCGCCTCTCCCATATGATCTAGATTAAACTCAATTAAACATATCAGTATCAACAGTCACATAATAAATCATAACTTATTCATCTTCCATTCTTCTTTTAAAATTTATTTTTCATAGAACCTCTATAGAATCACAGCTCTATCGTAACTATACATTTACTAGTTAATATCCGTTACCAAAGAGTGTGCTGTTAATTTCTGCCGTTCAGCTAAAGTAGATATTATCAGATACTTTTGTTGATTTCATATTTAGATCAGTCTCATTTTAGTTTCTCCTGTTCTTTTATTATTAGTATGTAAGTAAGTAGGAAATTTTTCCCCATATTATAATATCAGTATTTTTAATCATTTGTATAATGATTTATTTCGATCATGCGCGTTAGCGTACCCAACCATTTCTTGATATTTATTTTGTTCTCACGCAACAGCTGAACTAAAATCCTTCATAACGTTAACCATAACTATAACTATTGTGTATTTTGTACTCAATGGCCTACCAATTGTTTTTCTGTATTCATCTATCTGTCAAAATAAGACATACAGTATCGTAATCTTTATGTCAACTTATCAATTATTAATCGTTTTAAAATTTTATTTCTGTAAATGTGAATCACAGATATACAATAGTCACAAGTATTCATAGTTTATTCTTGATGAAAAGTCTTTTCATTTGTCACTTGAATAGACATTCTTATCAACCTTTACATTTTAATTTGGTGAACGCAATGACGATGTTAATTTCAAATTAGTTCATCAGTTCTAAGTTTAATGTATAATATTTTTTGCTTTGTTTGTAGCCGGCCAGTATGTTAAGAATTCAAGATAATTCTTAACAGACCTGCTTGGCTAAATAAATTGTGCATTTTCTTCGTTAATAACATTATTT
>CAJUYI010005400.1:0-15830 GCA_910591695.1 Galerucella pusilla
ACGCGTTTTATTAACAACATTTCCAATATAAGCGAAAAAAACGCGCTTTCCCAATAAAAAAACCGTTCCTGGAACGTGCACTCCACTGGATTCTATTATATCGTTGGAATGTCATAAAATGAAATATTTCATTTCACATTTTGCCACAGATATGATCTACTATGAATGGACCTCAATAAAAATTTGATAACAAAATTTTGAAGTCTTAAACTTCAAAATAATTTTTGATTGTCTAGTTGTCAAATTTTTTCTGTTGTGTCAGTTAGGGATGAAAATTAATTTCTACTTATTTTTTCTTGACAACGGTAGCTGGAACGCTACCGAAACGTTGAAATAAAGAATTTAAAAATATTGTGGTTTAATTTCCCAAGAAATTAAAAAAAGAATCAATAATTGAATATTTTCATATTTGAGATGTTCACAGCAAAGTCAATGTTCTACCACCGGATGCAAATAGAGATAAAGTCTGGATAAATTAAGATTCACCGGTAAAATGCCAAGCCATCACAGTACCTTATTCACGAAAATTAAAACCTTATCACTGCTCTGTGGGAAGTTATAATAAATATATTAGATTTTACGACATAAATATAAACAACTCCCTTTAAAAATGGTATTTTTTATCAAAAAGTTATCCCAACTTAATGTGTCCCTATAGAAAAGTAACGGTCGAAAAAGACGTTCACTTCCAAAATTACCTGCATGGAAGTTCTAATCTAACTTGAAGAACTCTGTCCCGAGGAGCCTCCAGCTACCTTTCCACTTATCTGTTGCAAACAGCTGCCCTGATTTCCCTTATAAAACATTTTTAGTCTAGCGGCCATTCCGCTGTAAGCTTCGTTTTAATCACATGAGATTTATCCAATTTTGAATGTTTCGTTCAATTCCATTACACTAAAACAACATTCAACATAAATATGTCACAATTGAGGTATAATTTTTTATATCTATTTATCCATTTTAAAAATCATATTTATTATCTAGTACATACTAGGTGCTTAATATTCGCCCTTTCGGAAAAAAAACTAATTTTGATAAACTTTTATGTCGAAGAATGGTATTCGGCTATGTACTTTGATAGCAAGTTAAGGGCCCTACTGAATATAAAATATTTTCATTGCAGCTACGGTTTTTTTTATTACAAATTGGAAATTTCTCCATCACTTGGACTACAAATCAATATTGCGATATATTCATGGAAAATTTCTATAGTAGGCCTGGGATGGAATTAATTATTATTCTTCGATTTCTCGGCTTTCCTTTCTCTGTACCCGTATACTATTAACTGGTCTTGTTGGATCCATCCTATTCATGTCAAACTGTTTCAGTTGGCTCTTTTTTTGATGAAATTATGTATTAACTTTTTTCTGATTTTGTAGTTCTTTGTCGTATCTGGATGAGTGACTTCATTGACAGCTCTGAAGTTTTTCAAATTTATATAGGTTCTATTCGAATTCTGCTTTTTTTAATTGATTCATCAACCATTTTTCCCTTCCACTTGTATTATTATGAAGATTGTTTTTTATACCGTCAATTTGATCTTTCAGTCCATCTCCTTTCATCTTTTTATTCAGATTCACAGCATTCCATTTTTTATGAACCTTCTTTGTTTTCAGATGTTATTAATGTATGTTTCATGTCATCTAATATTTCATCCAATGTGGACTTGATATTATATTCATTTCAAGCAATCTGTCCGCCTTTCACATCTGCTAGCTTGAAAGTACTTTTCAGATTCCACTTTTGACTGGTAGCCATACCAAAAAAAGAAATATACAGTGAAATAAGTTGACTTTCCACACTCAGCACATAAAGTATCACTTCTTATACTCCTGATATCACAATATACCTACTATTATTTTATTCTTTTTTTTCATTTCTTGGGAAATTAAACCACAATATTTTTAAATTCTTTATTTCAACGTTTTGGTAGCGTTCCAGCTACCGTTGTCAAGAAAAAATAATAATAAATAAGCAGAATATCTGACAATTCATAAATGTTCTGACAATAACAATACTACAAACATTTAATTTTTATTTTTTTTGCTGAACGTGCCTCGACAGCGCTGGTCATTGGCACAGAAAAAATTATTACAAATATTTACATAATTTTACAAATATTCAAATTAGATTTTACAGTATAGGTTGGTAGCTTTCAGGAACTGTAAGACTTTCTTGATTTCGGTAGGGCAGTGAAGCATTTCCTTGAGGTTGGGCCTAAGATCAAGTTGTTTGTATATAGAAGCAAATTGTTTGCAGTGCGTCAGTATGTGCTTAACGGTCACAATATCGTTACAGCTATGGCAAACGGGACGATTTCCTGAAGACATCAGATATCCGTGTGAGAGTTTGGTATGACTGATTCGGATTCTTCTGATTGTAGTAGCCTCTCTCCGGGTTAAGAAGTTCAGGGAGAGAGGAGTAGTGGATGGATGGATATCATGAAGTGCTGTCGTACTATTGCGCCACAGGTGTCGCCAAGAAACTTGTGTAGCGTTTTTGAAGTGGATCTTCAGGTCGGTTGCGAGTTGGACAATGTGTGTTGAGTCGTTATTAGTGGTAGCATCTTTGGCGTGGCGGTCCGCAGTTTCATTACCATCAATGCCGATGTGAGATGGAAACCAGATGAGAGAGACTGTTATATTTTGAGCAACGAGAGTTTGATAAATGTCGTGTATATTCTGGACAATTGGGTGGTCAGTGGAGATTGACTTGATTGACTGAATGGAGGAAAGGGAGTCTGTGCATATTGCAATATTTTTGTGGGGTAGGTGGATGCTTTTGAAAGCTTGAAAAATGCTTTGTAGCTCGCCTGTGTGAACGCTACACACTATAGGTAGGGTGAAGGAGCTTATGAGTTCATGCTTCGTGGAAACTGCACAACCAACACCGGAGTCAGTTTTGGAAGCGTCTGTGTAGAGTATTAAATCATAAGGTTTTTTTTGTAGTAATTCTAGGAATGCTTTCTTCATAAGTGCAGTGGGAGATTCATGCTTATTATAAATGGTAAGTGAGGTATCGATTGTAGGGATATTTTTGGTCCAAGGTGGAGAAGAAGGTAGAGGGAGCAGGGAGGTCAGAGAAAGGTCGGTATCTTTGAGTAAAGGAGTGAGTATTTGGGGGATGGATTTTATAATTGTTCGAGGGTAAGTAGGGGGATTAGTCGTAGTGAAAAGCGAGTGAACAGGATTGAGAGGATTGGAGGATACTGAGGCAGCATATGAGAGGAGTAGAGATTGGCGTCTTAGGGGTAGGGGTAGCTCATTAGCTTCAATGTGAAGACTATCAGCAGGGCTAGAGCGAAAGGCACCAAGGCAGAGACGAAGAGCGGTATTGTGTACAGAGTTCAGTGAATCAGTGACAGATTTGGGGGCAGATATGTAAATAAAGCAGCCATAATCAAGCTTTGAGCGGATGAGAGCTCTGTATACTCTTAATAATACGATTTCGTCGGAACCCCAGTGAAAGTGACTGAGAGTTTTAAGTATATTCAGTCTCTTTATACAGATGTCTTTGAGTTCATGGATATGGTGTTTCCAGTTAAGTCGGAAGTCGAAGGTTATTCCAAGAATTTTAC
Organism: Galerucella pusilla; assembly: GCA_910591695.1. NCBI lineage: Eukaryota > Metazoa > Arthropoda > Insecta > Coleoptera > Chrysomelidae > Galerucella > Galerucella pusilla. Next base: position 3,578 of record CAJUYI010005400.1, read on the forward strand.
ATTGATTCGCAATGGGCAGGAGTATGTTATTGAAGAAAATGTGAGGTAAAGGAGAAGATGTTCTTCTTGAAAACTTGATTATTTTGGATTTGTTTTGGGATAAGGATAATCCAAAGTGAGTAGATCTATCTTGTGGAAGGTTTACTGCGGTTTGAAGGAGTTTGCAAGTTGCTGAGATCGATTTACCATGGCAATACACAATTAGGTCATCAGCATATTGTACGTGTTTTAAGGGTGCAGGAAAATTGTCACAGAGTTCGTTTATTGTGAGGATGCATAGGGTAGAGCTTAATACTGATCCTTGAGGGACTCCAGCATTTTGTGGGTGAGGTGAGGAGAGTTTACCATTAGCAGAAACTCTGAATGTTCTACAATTTAGGAAATTATTGATGAACGATAGAATGTTACCATGGAGATTGTATTGGGAAAGTTTATTTAGAATTGCAATCCTAGATATCGAGTCAAACATTTAAGCAGATTAATAACTTTGCATAGAGCAGTATGCAGTATTAAATTGAGGCGTTCATTGATAAGTTTATCAATTAACGATAGTTATCTTCTTGTTGTAGGATAAGGTGTATCTACTGAAGCAGTATTGGGATACTTTATTAATGGTAATCTTCGACAGATTACTGTTATATCATTGAATAAAATTTAATTTATTCTCAATATTATTGCACAGGTTTTAAGGAATGAAAATTCATTTTCTAAATATAGAAAAAAATTGAAACTCTAAACAATAAACACATTCTCGCGTTCTCGCGCACATCCAATTGAAGTACTCCTTTACATATTGTCGATCCATGATTGGTCAAACTATGACCGCTGTGGATAACCGACATTCAAATTGGAAATAAATTAGACCAAGGGTATTATTTTCTGTTCCAGCAAAAAAATACATATCTTCTCAACAATGATATCAAGAACAAAAATAGTTTTCCATATTCGAAAATACTATCTTTGAAGGTGATACTATGATATCCTTGAAATGTCAATGTTGTCTTAAACTTTCAAAGCAGGCTTTAACATTGAAGAGTGAGTTTTCATTAACCACCTTCACATTCTGGCTTTTACGCCACTCTCCAAAATGTTCATATTCTTTTTGGTATCGTTCCTGAGCTATTTTTGGCAGTAAATATACACTCGCTGCACATGATTTTCACAATATTTCTAAACACATTTGATTTGGTTCCTCAATTTGTTGAATTTCATTCAAGGTCGATGTTAAGGCGAACTCGCGAATACAAAAAAAAACTGACATATTGTTCATATATTGTGATAGAGTACATTCAATAGTCTTCTTGGTGTGCGTCATCGTTTGTGACGTATATCCTGGTTCTGGGTATAGTTTGTTCAGCCATCCTTTGCCGTTACGTCATACATTGTCCAGCTTGAGACGGAATTATGACGTCATTAACGTATTTCTTATCTAAGGTCGACATAAATTTTATATGTTACTTGTTACAATTCAGTTGTCTTATTTAGAAAACAATTCTTAACATATGCCATTGATTATAATTTTGAGGGTTAAGTGTAAAATAACATTCAAGAAATATAAGACATACGTAAAACAGCAGAATACGTCACCGATTATGACATAACAGCAAAGGATGGTTGAACAAACTATATGTCGTTTATTCTACTTACTATTTTGACATGAAGCTTACCTCGAATTTAATGAATAAAATCATCAGGATCGTATTCAGCCAAGTTTGAAAAGGCTATGAATTTAATAATTACCAGCTTATTTTTATAACTGAAAATACTTGGGAACTTTCAAAATGCTGATTTTTTTCCGTGTAATAATGCATATTTTTGTATTATTTAAATATATAGGTATAACGATGAGATCGATATTTACTTCATAAATGATGATTTACCTTTAGCAACAAAGTACAGACCTAACGAGAACTGTAAGTGGACAGTGGGGAAAGACGCAAGATACATTGCCGCTACGAAAGAAACGGCTTCGTTGTATTTTCAGCTCCCAATTAATAAGTTGCGCTTGCGAGAGATCTAAACATCAACCATTCAAATTTTTTCAAATCAAAGTTTGGGGTTAACGTTTGTAATACATTGAATCGATTCATTATTGTGATATTTTGGTTGGGATTAATCATAGACCTACCTTGTTTTCCATTTCTTCTACGTAATGTGTTAGAGGGACATCAACAATCGATGACGTACACCAAAAAAGTTATCGAATGAACCATATTGTAAAGCTGTTCCATGACAACACAATGTTGGGATTTTTCTCTAAAGTTACGGGGTACATGGTTTGTTCTTCCCTAAGAATTGAAATGTAATCTTCCAGTGGGATTACGAGAAGTTATCTTATCCGTTAGCTGCTACATATCGGCCTTGTAACGTCAATGACAGTTTCATCCACTTCTTCAATCCTAATTCAACCGTATTTACATGATCTCAAAAGTAAATGCCAATTCTGTTATACCAATAAGGTGCGCCAGTAGGTTGGGAACAAACTATTCTGATAATGTTTCCACGACATGACACAAATGAATTTGATATTCTCATGCGGAATTTTAAATATTCTTTTTATCTTGATACATACTATGCTTCACATTACAATAATATCTGACTGATATTATCTACAATTCCTGCCTTATTTTAAACTGTCACGGACTTGAAGAAAAGTGTACAGATGACAAAGTGAGATTTCAAATGCAATACAACAATAAAAGTTTGATGACTGGGAAGTTTTAGGTCAATATGTCATATCTTTTATCAAAGGTAATACCACGAGTGCTTCAAATTTTATCGATAATTTTTTCTTTTCCACGAAAACTTGTTTATTTGGCAAAAATATGAAAACAAACCGATTGATAAAATCACGAGTCCGTTAGGACGAGGGATTTTATCTAAATTCGGTTTGTTTGAATGTTTTTGCCTAAAATAAACAAGTTTGAGTGATGAAAATAAAAAATTATGTGATACAATTTGAAGAGCGAGTTGTATTTGGGAAGATTATTTTTTTAAACAATTTAAAAGTTTGTATTACTTACCTGAATGTTCAATATTCTCTTGGGTGATGGCACTCAATCGGTTTGTGTTCATTTTTCAATAAACTTCGAAGCACTTTTAGTTGTCAACAATGACAAATTCAAAGTAAAATTTTGACGTTTCGATGTAAACAAGGTTTTATCGATGAAGAAGCAGAATTATCAGTATAATACCGAATGATTGGCTAGAATAATGTATTGCTATTGGTTAAAACCACCAAAATGTCAGATTTTGACAAGTGAAAAAAATAATCGCTTACATATTTCATAATGTACTGACTCCTTATAAAATTGTTTCTTGAAGCTGTAATTGAAGCTACTTCTCAAGGTGAAACATGTATTTTATCAATAATTCCAATAAATATTGATATTATCAAATAATTTATTGATGAAAACGACCACTGAGAGAAATCCTCCCAAACAGCAATTGATGAATATTTAAGTATGCACACAATATTATGTGTCAAAACTGTATTAAATAGATTTCCTGACCTTTTAAAATCAACATGTTAATTAAAAACTGGTAAATGGCGTAATATGACGTATCTGTATCTGTAGAGAGGGCTCACAGCACTTAGTCTACATGTGACCCATTGTACATCCTCCCGAGGAGCTGTCCTCCTAGGTCATCGTCCATCCTGTCCTTCATAGGGAGGTGGACAGGTCACTAGGAGACATCTCCTTCATATCGGCAGGTGTAGGCCAAAACTTACCGGACACATGTTCGTGCATACACTCTGATCGACAATAACTCCGACACTCGCATAAGACATGCCTGACAGATTCATCTTCCTGTTCACACATCCTGAATAGAGGTCCACCAGCCCCATACAATGGAGGTGTTTCCTTAGTTGACAGTGGGCAGTCAAAGACTGCATCCTTTGATTCCATCCCATCTCTCAAGGGATTGAGCATGGGTGTAAAGTTTGGCTAGTTCCGTAATTGTCGAAGTCGTTAAGCCGTAGGTGTCACTGGGTCCTAAGATTTTTAGTCCAGCCGCTTCCCTGGCTAAGGAATGGGCATTACCTTAACTCCTGTTGTGCCCTTCCACCCACCTCAGGATAATATTGTTATCTGCCGAGGCGTTAGCTAAATCTTGGTGGCAGTCTAGTACTAGCCCCGATATAACACGTTGTCTGTTCGAGGCTAATAGTGTGTGTGTGTGCACTGATAGTAGACAATCCCTATTAGCGTAATATGACGTACTAACGCTCAACATAATATGTTTTTGTTTGCTTCCATTATATCCTCTGGAGCCCGTAATGCCGTGTTGTCAAAGCAGCTTATGATTGGCTTTTCAATGTCTGTGCTGCTCTTTGCCCATAACGTAAAACCTAACGATAAAAATGTTATTTCACAACAAAGTTATTCGATGCAATGATGATTTGTTTGTGTTCTTTTTTTATCTCGAGAAAAAGTGTGCCCATTTTAGTGTGGCAACATTGTTGGAAATGGAATATATGACATTTGTTCACAAAAGCACTCTCGCGGCGTGTTTGTTCTGTAATATGTAACCTTAGTCGTCTTTGACTGTGCATCTTCTTTGTTTTGTCTATTTGTCGTATGATTGTGAGATTTTTGTTGCCGTTTTTGTGTTGCATTCTCAATTTTTCCCAAGAATTTCAATAACATCGTACAAATACGATCGGGCATAACCTTCAATTCGATTGACTTTTGTTTTGTCGCGGAATCACAGTTATACCTCCTTACTATAGGCGTGTTGGGGCTAGCAAATATTGCATAACACCAATTAGAGCAGTCTTCACAAATGGGTCGTTAAATTATATTATTGGAATCAAAAATTATGTTATTCGTGGCACTACTCATATTATGGAACACATAAAATAAAAACCAAATTAAGGACCTTTGGTCACCTCAGATACTTTTCGGCACTAAAAAGTACGGTTGTTTTGCTTGGCCTCTCAGGTGGCTTCTCTTGGTGCTGTCATCATTTCCAAGCACTAGTAGGGCTGAATCAGGTAACGAAGCGTCTTGATTACCATACTACGGGAGAAAGGGATTGCATTCATCAGGGTAACGCAAGAATTTTTGGGATTGTCGAAGGGAAGTTAAATGGCATGGAAAGTTTGGAGAGTGTGATGAGTGCTGTTTCCTCGGGTTTTGAGGATGGACGTTGCCTTCTCGGGCATATTTGTTGTATTGTTGAAGTAGTAAAAGAATCAACCTAATTAGAAACAGATTTGATTGCAATGCAGGCAAAGTATAATTTTTTTGTTCACATGTAGGCATTTAAGTGGCACCGTCAATAAAGATACCAAAAAACTGAATCTTTGAGGATCTTGATAAGTTGAGTGTAGAGGCTGCAGAACTCCCATTTTGGATGAAACTAAGTTTTTCCCAGTGTTGGAGTCAGTTTTAGTCAGACCATGACTTAATAGTAATTAGTTTCCCAAAATCTATTTTCCCACTTTTCAGAGTTTTTCTGAACAAACCTTCAATCAGATGATATATGGAACGTTTCCTTACGAAACAACGCGAAACAGCGTTCAGGAAAAACAGACAGCTGACGTCAAATGGTACCATTATTTAGCTCCTCTTCAACCACGCGGTATTGTTGTTCATTACTCCGTTAAAACATTTTCCTAAGTTCCAGAAATTCATATGCCAGATTTTCAAAACTGTTCCTGTAAACCACTTTAAATTATGGTATATACTATACTAGAGAAGAGTGTGTGTCGATTCTGTATATTTTAGAGATTTACTTCCAAAGACTGAACATTATTATTATACAGAAATATATGTCATTTTTGCCAATTTTCAATTCGACTCTAAAATTAATCTTCAAATGGACATGTGAGATGCGTGTAACTGGGAATTTGAATACCCAGGTTTAACTATCTGTTCATGCCCCCTGGAAAAATTATCAGATTTTAGAAAAATCACATGGAGTTGGAAGTGTTCAATTAGCCCCAGAAACTTTCACGGGGACGGTCCTCGATTTTTTTTGTTTCTGAATATGTTAGTTAGTAGCCAGACACCAATAAACACTTTCACCAAAAAATGGGCCAAATCGACTCAATCATTGAAAATATATAACCAAACGTTGTTTGATCAATAATTCACCCTGTATATTGAAATTCAAAACAAGAAGACATTTTTTCCGCCTTACGTGCCTCTTTATATAGAAAAAGTGAGTACAGTTCATCATGGCTCACCCTGTATAAAAAGGTGAAATTAAAATTTTGCAAATCCAATGAGGAATAAATTAAAGTCAAATCATCCTCGAACAAACAAATGTATTATGTCCTCATCTTCTCGGAAAATATTCAATATTTTGTATCCTTCATGAAGTTTTTAAAAAAGCAATAGGGAATAACATTTGAGTGGTTATTAAGATAACAACCTTTTAACTTGTATTGTCCCATTTTCCATTATCATTCATTAGTTAAATTTGCAAGTAATAGCAGTCTTCTGATCGTTATCTTATCTCCTCGTTTATATTACCATTTTTGCGAATATTTAACGTTCTTTTTAAATTATTTGGGGTGGAAATGTCGAGAGAACTTGGAAAACCTTGTAATATATCAAAAATACGATTGATAGAAGTATTTTTCCAGTCTACAATTTGAATAAATTGTATTACTTACCAATATTACGGTTTTTGTTGTTGTAGAAATAGACTTTGATGACAAAGTTTGTTAAACCATTAATCCATTATTTGCTGCTTTGCTGTGAACAATTTTTCATTCAATTGAATCATAACTTTTTAGTTTTTTTCACTTTGACCAATAACAATGAACATAAAACCAACTCATTACTCGATGTCCAGTTCAGTTGGTCTGCTACCCGTGATCTTTGTAATTGATCAACTCTCGAGTATAGCATTTTTTCTTTTTGAAGTTGCACGTCTGCTTTATGTAAACAAAATAGCCGGTGCAGTTTTGGTATTAACAGCAATTCAGCCTAAAACGCCGATTAGAGAACATCATTCATTACAACCAAATACCTATTATTAATTTTATATGTCACATACTGTCAATTCTAACGGTGGTTTAAATCAAAGTATTATACAGTCCATATAGTTTTTTTTTAATTCGGCAAGAAACAGTTCCGTGAACAGAACACTCGATATAAATTTAATTTGAAGATTCTATAAATGTTAATTTTAAGACCTTCATCCGTCATTTGCTAATTATTGATAATATTTGAATATATTATTCATGTACCTACATAGAAACGTTGAATTGAGAAATTGAGAAAAAGGTTGTAGTTTATATTCCAAAATAATTAACAGAGGAATCATATAGATCATGTTGAATCAAAAAGGTTGTTACTAAAATGCTCATAAACAATATTGGAATTTGAAATTATCCATAAAAAATAGACGACAGAAGCATACCCAACTTCATAAATAATATCAATTGTTGACTGGAGCCAATTTTAATATTGCATCCAGTTACAATACCCTTCCCTCGACAATATCACGTCACGTCATCTCGTCTATATTGAAAATATAAAAAGATGCACAGGTCCAGGTGAATTAATCACTTAACAAACGCAAGTGTCTATATACGTAACCGGGACTGAAAATGCCCTTAAACTGCTGGATATATGAACATGTTGGATACATTTTGTTGTAAAACTTCAGTATTCTTGAGAACGAAAAAGGCGAAATTTTCGTTCAGCTATCACACATAACAAATCAAGTAAGAAAAACGATTTCGTTGGTTTGATATTTGACGAGCTACAACTAGGAATTGGCTCAGAGTGTATGTGTGAAAATCATTACTTTCAATGAATTTGAGTTTCGTGTCAAAACACTGAAATAGTAATGGTGTCTATCAATAACATATCTTCAACATTGCTGCGCTAACGTTGGAGCTAGCCTCGTGTGTAACTGGCTTCACATATAGTGAAAACTTCAGCTCAAACGACTACATCAGGGACAGGTCACTTTTTTGGAACCTCTCCTACGAATGATACCGGTGTGAACTGGGAGAACTGGGGAAAATAGGAGTATAGAAGGCTCTCATCCTAAAATTCCACTCTACAACCATACCACGTAATGGGACAACTAAAGCTCTCTGAAAACAAAAACACACTTCAGCGACATCACCCTTCTTTTCTACGCCCCGTTCACTTGTAAAAACCAGCTTTCCAAATCAAATATTTATACTAGGAAAGGGTGCTACCCATTCTCACTCCTGTTCCCACTTCCCACTCTTCGCTCACGGCCTAAATCACAAGTGTGAGCGATCTTAAGCCAACACTCCTGTTCCAAAATATTGTATCTGTTGTATAACCTCAGACCATACATCCACCGACTGTGAAGCTAACCAAGCTAATGCGACAAGGCAGAGAAGCCTTATTTTCAGTTTCAGTACAATTAAGCAAAAATTCCCTAATAAAACTAGCCACCTATGACAATATGCCTAATCGGAGAGGATAGCAGAAAAGATCACGGTACCCTTCCAATTGCAACATACACTCGATGTACTTTTTACTACCTCAAGAGAACAGTATACTCAATCCTTATTCGGGATAATGAATGCAAAGGGCCATCTCATTATTGAATAGCAACAGCTGTCTCTAACGCGACTGTGAAATCATTGAATTCAATAACAAGCTCTGGAGAGAAGTTGATTCGTTAACAATCTTCATCTCATTCAACAATGAACTAGTTTTCGAAGAGTGAGATCCTGAGAGTTGCATACACTATTTTTTCTACGAACAAGAAATCTAATTTGGAAAAAATATAAAAAAATGCACCAACTGGGTCCTGAACCCGGCATGTACATTGTACAGATCAAGAACAACCTTATGCGGCGCCACGGCCTTTAACTAATAGCATAGCATAAAACGTATACAAAGTGGCCCTGAAGTCTAAATCTTCAAATCTACTTATTTTACAGTGTTTCATGTATTTAAGGTATTTTATTTTGAATGAAATCGTAATTGTTTCATCTGGTTGAGTTTGTATTGAGTAGGAGAATCTAATAATGAATGAATATATAGGCTGATGAATTTGGAAAACCAATATTACCAATAATAGGAGATGAACGGCAAATCTGGCAACATTGCAAATGTCAAATATGGAATCTCCGTATCCTAAAATAGGTGCACTCCAAATTTTGTACAATTTACGAGATAATTGGCCGTTCCAAACTTTTGGGCCACTCTATATAGGTATGTTACTGTTATACAAAATTAGTAATAAACTATTGTAAACAAAAATTGATGAATTGAAATATGTATTTACCCTAGACATTAAGTATTTCTGGTCTAGTGCTCGACATTTCTTTTGAAAACTAAAGCAAAAGATTCAAACTGACATAAATCACACGAATCTTTTGGAAACTGTCAAACATTCTACAAAAAATATTGGCTCTGTCTACTTGGTTATTGAAAAATCTAGATTCATATTGGTCGATTTTCCAGTTTTATAATGGAAACCAGTGTTACAATGATTATTATTATGAAACTGGAAATAGGCATTTAATTAATAACTCATAATATAGGAGTAGACAAATTATTATTTCATATCTGTAACTGTGATTATTTCTACGATCAATTCGATTGTCAATGTTTACAAATACGAAATTGGGTGTGATGAGACACAACACGTTCTATTTAACTGATAAATCAAATTTTAACAAAGCGGGATCTACTTTCGATAAAATTTAACGCATAAAACAATTTTGCTTTATTCAGAAAGTGTAGTATTGAAAAACTATGTATCTATGTATGTATGCATTTTGGGGTGACATCCACTGAGACTTAAAAGATCTATTGTGCTCCCTCACTTCTACTTAGTTTTTGAGGAGAGTCTCAGAAACTAGTAGTTCCTTTAGTCCTATTTCCCGGAGGAATTTTAGGATGTCTGCAGGCTTTAACTTAGGTGAATGTTTCTCATCTATCCAGTAATCTCCAGGTGCTGTGCTCTAGGATTCTGGAGTGCTGTCCAGTTGGAAAGTATGTGGATGGAGGTTTCTTCTTCCATGCCACAAAATCCGCATTCTTTGTCTTCCACTATTTTGAGCTTTTTCAGGTGCCCATTCAGGCGACAATGTCTCGTTAGGATCCCTATTGAAACTCTTGTCGCAGTTTTACTTCGACTTATGCATTCTGATCTTCTGATCTCAACAGGTTGTAGTCACCCAGAAAAGTATTTGATTGTAAAAGCCCTACTAGATCTCTTCAATGGTCAGATCTTCTCTTTTTCTTGACCTTACCTATTTCTTCCAATATTGCATTGGAACTGAATACACAATAGCTCAGTGCTTTAATGGCTGCTGGACTATCCGACATTATAATAATCCTTTGTATCCCGTATCCTTTATCAATATCGAAGTGGGCTCACTTTCTTATGGCGTGGATTTCCGCTTAAAACGTTTTTTCCAAGCTTTCAGAGTATTTGGTTCCTGGCCCAAACACCTATCCCAGTTCCTTCTATTGCTATTGAGCAGTCTGTGTACCATTGGATGGCATTCTTTCCAAGTCCGGTAATGGTATTTGGATTCCATTCTTCCTTGTTGCTTAATTCCGTAACGAATTTCCTTGAAAAGTTATACTTTTTTATCATACCGTCTTGTGGCATGTCTGTATCTTGTTTTTCCTGCAACGCTTTTCACCACCATAATTGAAATACTAATTTAAAATAATAATTGAGGTTATTCATCCAACTATGGAGCTTGAACAATTGAATTATTCCCAATATACTATTCATTTCAGGTGACAATGTGAACAAATTTTCCTTTGATGGTTTTTTTTTGGAAAGTCTAATTCTGCAATGTGGGAAACAAAAATTGTTTTTTGGACCAATATCATTCTCGTTTTAACAGTGTACTGTAACTGAGGATTGAAGCATATGCAGTCATTGAATAATTCCACTATCTCTTGCTTTCCAACACTCTCTCGCGTTTCTGAATGTCCCTTTGAAAACATCTCAAACTAGCTGAATAATAAATTTCACGATCAACAATTATTATTGTTTGGTGTGTGAAAGTTGACAAGTAATTTCTCAAATTTGATTTTTCGACCTTGAATACGTAAACCTTGGAAATTAATTACGGTGGCCGTTAACTTTCATGACAGAAAAATATCCGATGTGAAAAATTCCTGGTTGCTTCGAAATTTGTTCTCATGTAAATTGTTTCATGATAAAGCTTTCGAATGCCAACTAGTTTTTATTACTTCTGATGGATTTTCATTAATTGGAGTTCGTTTTGGAGTAAGTTTTTTTAATTCATATCAATGATTACTCCAAATTGAAATCTGTGTCTCTGTTATCCCTTTTTATATCACTTCTTCTTGCTTTTTCATCACCTAACCATATCTAAGGACGTCCAAGCCGAAGTGCCGATTCACCACTGTGCGCAAGAAGAAACGTACCGTTTACTTGTCAAACTCCACTAGTGGCACTTCTCAAATTCCAAACGCACTGGAAGATCGTTGCACGGCCGTTTGAAGGTCCCAAGGATCCAATGACTACCAGGGTATAAGGTATCAAGAGGGAACGGGAGTGCAAATGGAATAGCCAGAAAAAGTGAATCAAATCGCATTCGTAGTGACATCGCAGAATCGACAACGTGAATTATTCCGCCAGGACAAAATGGGGAAGAACAGCTAAAATGTACCGAAGACCCGAAGCAAAAATAGGAGAATATGGTTGGAGATATTGTTGGCATGCCAAAGCTGAATATGATATGTAAGCTCAATGGGCACTCAAAGTTAATGGGGTTGACAGATGCGGCTATGAATAGATCTTCCCACCTAGAACAGAAAACTGTGAAGCAGTTGCCAGTGCGGCTGCCTAGTGAAAGTGCGATCTATTGTATGAGGCAAATTATAGTCAATTGACAAACACTTCGTCTTTTCCACATGGTACTTGCTACTCCACTTGGTGAATGTAATTATTGTATCCCGTAATTTCTCTATGTTATTAATAATTCCTGAGCAGTAATAGCTTGTACCTTTCTCTTGAGCTGTTGATGTTTCCTGGCAATTTAATGAATAGTTACATTGATTCATGGTACAGCTAGTCTGATGGGCTTAATTCGTTTGTGTAACTTCATCGTATCGAATACTTCTAGTAATCGTTGGCTCTTCATTATGGGTGTCAGTTTATCAAACCTAAAAACTCATCCGCATTCTTCAGAAATGTATTCTAAAGTATCAGAGCAGATAATATTCTGAGGTTAATCGTTATAATTTTGTACTGTTAAGGTGACAGTAGCTTTAAGATTTAAATTGAAACTCGATGCAGCATTTTG
>CAJUYI010005401.1:0-15828 GCA_910591695.1 Galerucella pusilla
GTTTCGGTGCTAGAGATCGAGTGGAAATAATTGGCGCACCCTGTATTTAATTGTATAAACAATGATATTTCATTTATTCTTTGTTGACTTTTTTAATGGAAAAAGTAATAAAAACCGAATTTCACGATGCTCTTCACTCTCGACTAAAAGCTAACGTAATTTTAAGACCTACTGTCTGCCTTCTGTTCAATTCTGTTCATTCTTGCCGCCACTAATCTAATCCAATAAACTTTCAAAGAAATATACAATAAATTCCATCGTAGACAGGTACGAACTGGACCAAAAATCGTCATTTCCCCATCAATTTTTTTCTCTGAAATATCCATTGCCAATTGGACATTCTTCAAGCTATAATAATTAATATTTTCTCCTATAAAATCATTTTCATTATTCATAATGAGCGCGAATAAGGTTAGAGGGTGATCGAGAACTTCAAGAAAGTTAAAGAGGAGCAAAAATATGACAGTTTGAATTTGCCTTCATTAAAAGTTAGCCGCCGGCAAGTCATCACGGGATATCGAAACAAAGAAGAGAGATAAATTGTTGAAAGTATCTTAATATAACTTTTTAATAACCAACCCTAAACTTGGCAACACTGGTAAACTTTAACATTCAATAGTTCCAGTAGTTGCACTATACCTATTCTGGATCACATCTCACGACACTATTCTCCCTCGTATGCATTGAATAACATACTCGTAAAAGGGGCATTATATTAAAAATTTAATATGAATATTAACCGCTTACATCAATTAAGAAGATTGCCCGACGACGTTGCAAAATTAATGATCAGGTGACCGGAGCTGAAAACATCAAGTTATCATTGTCATCAATCTTGGTTGTATTTTGTTTTTCCATCGAGCGGTAGGATAGGTGAGGGAAGGCGGAAGAAGAAAAGGGTGCGGTAGAAAAAGCCTCTTTTATAAGATACATTTATCACTTTCCGGTTTTGTGATAAATAGCCTGAGGCCAATGTGAAATATATTTATATGTACACATATAGGGTGTCGGAACGGAAATGTAAAAAAAATTGATTCCGGAAAATCGTATACAATGGAAAATATAATACTGGGTGTATCATTATATTCTGACTGTTTTCAAGAGCATACATTTTCGAAACGGTTCTAGATAATAAGATGCGGTTTCCACAGTTAGATTCAAAATTACCGTGAGTTTTGTTGTGACACATTTATATAAATGGCGTACTTACGGTTTACCCGCTAGAAATGTGGCGTATTTTCAGAATACAGTAGATGTAATTTTTTAAATGGGACACCCTGTATATTTAGCAATTTCTTAAAAGACGCATATTTTTACTTTATAACGGTACCTTGAAGTTTGAAATCAGTGCACAGAAAGCGAAGTTAGATAACTTGGAACTTTATTAGCAAAAGTGAACTTTAAAAAACAAATATGAACATGTTTTAGGGCACTCTAAAACAAATGTTCGATGTGTCTTCCTTCTTGGTCTATACATTTGTGGAATCGAACCAAGTTGTCAAACCAAATGCTGGGGTGGCATTCTGTTCACCTAGCGAGTAGTCTTGAATCGATCTTGTCGATATACACATTCCGTTCACAAAGTTTGATTGTTTTGGAGCGACAAATAGTTCTAATTTCTGATACCCATAAGGTGTCACCTACGTATTTTCTATATTTTCTTGTCAAAATATCAATGTAAAATGTAAAATCCAGGTGACGTCGCTTAAAAGCGATCGCTAGTTTTTATGAACGGAATGTCACCCCTGCTGTCAGCATTTCAAGAGCATTTCAATTTTACATTACTTTCAACCAGAACGGGTTAAATAAAATCGGCTTTGAATTTCCACTATGCAATATGTTTGAGTCCTAGTTTTTGTTTACCATGTTGCCATTTTCAAAATTGGTCTACGTTCTACGTATATACTATATACTATATATTACTGAAAATACCACATTTTCCAAATTTATCGTTAATGAAAATGTTTTTATAAAATTTTGCTAGTTTACATTTGTGATTCTGTGATTCTGAATCCAGTGGTGAAAAAAAATGTCTAATGTACTTTTGTCTTTTTTAGCAAAGAAAAATTAACATCGAGGGTCTTGAAAATAGTAATTTAGTTATGAAAATTTGTGCCAAAATACTGTTTCTGATACTGAATCTAACAAAAAAATTTAATCAGAATCGGTTGAGAAATGCGGATTTTCCAGGGGTGCTTCCAAACAAAATGGGTCACTCTACATGAACTGAATTTATAACACATAAATATTTTACAATTATATTTTTGCAAACACTTCCTATTTTTTAATGTTCTTTTATATTGGAACAGATAAATAACAGTTAATACCTTTATTTTACTTTGTTCAAACTACTCGAAGAATTAGTTTCAGTATAAGAAAGTTATAAAATCACTTCTGTAAGTTCCTTGTGGCATTACTTAATCTTTTTTCTCTTATTTTTTGGGAATCAAACCACAATAATGTTTTTTATTTTTTATTTCGACGTTTCGGTAGCGTTCCAACTACCGTTGTCAATTTTTTTTTCTAATTTAGACATATAAAGTGACACTTTTTAAAACTGATTAACATTATGAAACGTCTTACTTTTTGTAACTAGTTGCATAAATTAAAATTGTATGCAATTGGTGACGAAAAATGTATTTCAAAATTAGTGATTAGAGAAACATAAATTATAAATAAATTAATCATTATAAATATTGATAACACAATTATTGCAATTATTCAAATTAATTCCCGACGACATATTTTTTTCATTGCTCGAACATGCTGTTATTTGGGAAGCGGCGCACATTGCATTAGATGTTTCACCAAATATTTCTTGCGCTATAAGTTTTTTATTATTCATAGAATTTTCAACCTATCCCTCCGCAACAGAGGTAGATTTCCAACCTCCATGCCTTTTTAATTATAAAATATCAGCGCCACTGTCTGCTAGGAAAGTGGCAGAGCTTCTTCTGAAGCAGTGGCCAGTATATAGAACAGGATTTGAAAGACCAAGTAATTGTGCAATAACTTTTGGCTGACTGCTAAATGTGTTAATTCCCACAGGATTTCTGGTACATTTTCCATTCGCATACTTTACAAAAAATCTGTTGTGTTTAAGAACCTGGGGACGCAACTTAATATATTTTCTTAATATTTCAACAAGATTCGTATTTTCAATGTCTCCAGTGGTAATTGCAAACTGCCGTATAACTTTTGTTTTTGAAGGTGGGATATCAACACGAAAATGGCTTCCTTCGTCTATAACTGGAAGAAATGTTCATTCTGCTTTTCTGCAAGCTCCTGACATTCCAATTATCATTGCAACCTTAGCTATTAAGTATTCTTTGTCATCAGCTAACTAAAAATTTTGCAAAATCTTCTTTAATAAAAACTTTTGACTTTTTAGCACTGTACCCGTCCGCTTGCCTTTTAATATATGCTACCAAATTTGTATATTTTTTTAAATCAATATTCCTTTTCAGATTTAGTTCAGACCTTAACATTGAGTAAAGTGTCCATAATGTGCAAACTTTTAGATCTTTCTTACCCTCAAAATATGCAAGTAAGACTTTCTCATTAACATGTTTAATTTTCTTCTCATCACACCACGTAACAAATTTTTCTTATGCCAAATCATAAACTGCCTTTGACTTTTTGGGAATTACTGATAATAATTACCTGCTGCCTCTTCAATATCGCTTGGTAGCTCTTCAGAGCTTGAATCACTCATTTTTTAAAAATAAAACTAAAAATATATCAATCTCGCTAAAAACCTTCCGTTTAGACTTTTTTACAAAATGTCAAACTGACAACTAACATGAAGTAACAGCAACAAACTAAATTTATGTTTTCCAAATTTTTATTTTAATACTTTTTTCAAAATTAGAAAAAATCTTGTATGCAATACGTTACGAAATGAAATTTTGTGTAGCTTGTGAGTGTTTGCGAAACTCACAAGTCTCGCAAAAATCTCGTTACACAAAATTAGATATTTCGTAACTGATGGCATAAATAGCTATTTGGTCCCTATCTGACACAACGAAAAAAATATGAAGACTAGACAATCAATAAAATTTTGAAGTTTAAGACTACAAAATTTTGTTGTCAAATTTTATTAAGGTCCATTCATAGTAGATCACATCTCTGGTGTAACGATATGATAGTCTACTAGAAATGGAATCCAGTAAAGTGCACGTTCCAGGAACGGTTTTTATTGGGATAGCGCTTTTTTCCGCTTATTTTGGAAATGTTGTTAATAAAACGCGTTTGTTGTTACTTTTTTGTGTATGATTATTTTTGTGTATTGAAGTGTGTATCGATTAACAACTATTCCAATGATAAATCATAAGAAAACCTGGATAAAAACTTATGATGCTATCCTGATAACGCAGGTAATTGATTATTGGAAATTTCTCTTTCTAACATTGGTAACCAAATTTGACTACACTCGGCTGAAATACTAGCTACTCATTTATCTGCATTTAGTTGTATTAAAGCAATTTCTTTGATTTTTCGTCTTTTTTTATTGGGCTCTTTCAATATTATTTTTGTCGAATCCCATTGAATTTTATGCCCCTCTTCCCAAGCATGTTTCCAAATACCTAACTTAAAGAACCCCCTTCCTTTGATATATTTTTTATGTTCACTTATTCGGACTTTCAATGGTCTAGATGTTTCACCTAAATAGAATTTGTCGCATTCACA
This sequence comes from Galerucella pusilla, assembly GCA_910591695.1. Lineage (NCBI taxonomy): Eukaryota > Metazoa > Arthropoda > Insecta > Coleoptera > Chrysomelidae > Galerucella > Galerucella pusilla. The sequence continues at coordinate 4,690 of CAJUYI010005401.1, forward strand.
TGATATTTGATATATGCAGTTTTTTGAAGATTGTTCTTCATTCTTTGGTTCTGTTTTTGAGCTTTTTCTGGCAAATAGACATGCTTTAAAAATAATCTTAGGTCAAAATATAAACAGAGAGATTAAAAAAGTATTTTCAATTTCAATGGAATAAATTTACGAAAATATATAAAATAGTATAAGCAAAAATTTCACTTACGATTGAGTATTGTTCAAGAAAAATCGATTAAAAAATCATCAAACTTTACGAGAAACTGTTGGTAACTAACAAAGAGGCGTCGTGTGGAGTCAGACGTCGCGACGCAGGATATACTGGAGGCGTCGCGTGTAAGACTGCGTTTATATAATCGCGGGGAATTTCCAGTATTGCGCGCACTCAAACTACAATCGTACATACAAAAACCCTCGTTGGAAAAAAAAACGTTTAAAACTTAATTTGAAGGAAATTAGAAGAATGAAATGGGGAAAATGGGATCGAAAAAAGGGAAAATTGAACATCGTAAAGATGATCGTAATGTTGAATATAATAGAACAGGCTATATACAGAGTGATTTTAATTGTATGAGAATATTTTTTCCGAAATAAAAATAAATGAAGAAAGAAAGGGAATTGTGATTTTATTTTTGACAATGAAGCACTAGATCAGTTGATAATTTTTCGTTAAGAAATATTTAAAATACCCAAATGCAACTTTTCTCTAGTCTTCTTAGTTTGTGAGATACAGGCTGTTAAAAGGTGTAGAAGAAATGCGTTCCAAGTTCATCGAATAGTTAACCAAATATCACAATGTCTTGAAGAAAAGAAATATTGCAACGCTGTGTTCCTAGATATCCCCCAAGCGTTTGATAAAGTTTGGCATAGCGGCTTGCTCTACAAACTGAAAAATGCATTATCTAATAACTATTTCCTTCTACTTAAATCTTATCTCGCCAATAAACATTTCTCCGTCAAATTCGATAGCCAGCAGTCCAGCATATGCCCCATAAAATCTGGAGTTCCACAAGGCAGTGTTCTAGGTCCGCTGTTCTTCCTACTGTATACGTCCGACATACCCGAAACCAACAATACCACCATTGCTTCCTTTGCCGACGATGTGGCGATACTTTCAGTAGACGAAGACCCTACAACAGCATCTCAAAATATGCAAAACCACCTCAACTTACTCAATAAATGGTATACACAATGGCGAACTGAAATAAACAAAACAAAATCGGTCCAAGTAACATTTACCACGCGTCACAACACATGCCCACCTGTAAGGATGGATAACGTATGATGTATGCCTATACAGCAACAGAGACAAAATATCTTGGCATCCATCTGGACAAGGAAAAAACACATAAAAATGAAAAGACAGCAGCTTGACATTAATTTCCGACAAATGTACTGGCTTCTAGGTCGACGATCAAAACTCTCTCTCCATAATAAAATCCTGCTTTACAAAACGATGCTTAAACCTATCTGGACTTATGGACTCCAAAGTCGCTCAATATCATCCAAAGATTCCAGTCAAAGCTACTAAGGTCGATAGCGGATGCACCATGGTACGTCAGTAATCAAACACTGCATGGCGACCTAAAGATTCCTTTTATCAGAGATGATATCCATCAAGCTACGGCGTCATACAAAGAACGAACTGTGCATCATACAAATCAGTTAGTAGAAGAGCTTTTCAACAACGGCCTCACCACAAGAAGACTTGTTAGAACCTGGTCCCCAGACCTGCTTGATGATTAAACGGCAATAGAATAAAGTGAGATTTCACTGGATATTTCCCTTTCACGTCAAAAACTTTATCTCTCATTTACTTAATACTCTATAAGGATGTAAATTGTAAATTAAGCGAAATATCCAAAAAAAAAATTTTATAGGTTATTGTCTCTTTAAAACACATCGACAGTATTAATTATGTCAGATTCTAATAAACCAGTGGCGTGGTACGAGGATTTCGTAAACTTTTATTGTACCATATTTTTGAAACACCCTGTATTGACAGCCAAAAACTTCTGTATGAAATTCTTTATTAAATTTTCTACCTAAAAGGTACTCTTTGTTGAACTCGATATTTTCAAGATTTTCAACTTTTTATTGCAGTAAGACACTTTTTTATGTGGTAATATTAAAACAATAAAGGACTATGCTTCCATGGAAAATAAAACAGGATATTTTAATACCAACTTATTCGTCTTGAAAAATAGAACAATTGAGAACATTGCGCCAATGTTGTGACTTTTATAATTAACTCACAATTAATAATATTTTTAAAAGCGCTTAGGGAGATTGTATGAGTAAGACAGAGAGAAAATACGAAAACAATCTGTATTACAGACTCCACCAAGTAAAGAGATAAGAAATGAATAAATAAAAACAGACAGGGTTGAACCGACCTAATTTTCATTTGTAGTTAAAACTTGTCAGTCTACAATTAGATGAATACGCCCTTTTCTTTCATAGTCTTATTACCTGTCAGGGATCTGTCAGGTATAAATATTTACAATCTATAATCTATCATATCTTTATACAACTGAAAAATATAATCCTATTATTTTGTTTCGACGAAACGGGTATTCGTCGTATGTACAACTATATCCACAAGTCCGACTCTGTTTCACCGCAGCAGGTGGTGTCCTATTGAATGGTTAGATTTTGTAATCGAATCGAAAATTTCTGACAAATAAACTGATTTTGTGGGTGACACCTTTTTTTGTAAAAGTAACGATAGCCTTATTAAACCTTTAGTAACTCCCTGCAGCTGGAAGATACAGGGCGATTATTGAAAACTGTCGAAAACTACAAGGTACTATAATTTCTTAATTAAGAAACATTTGATAGATATGATATTGAAGTGTTCAGTGGTGCACAGAATTTTTTTATTACGGGGCTCACTGAGGAAATATAATGCAAACTTATGTTGTTTTAAATGGAACACCCTAAATATTTTGACGTTTTTCGTTTCTTTTTCTATAGTCCATATAGAAAGGACAAGGAGTAATAAATCATCCATTTAAGTAGATTTCATAGACGTACCAAAATATATTTTAAGAGGGTATACCGTAAGGTACTTAGTATTAGTTCTTTGAGTGAAGTTGTATGAAGTTGTATGGTTTTCATAATATTGTAAACGGTTGGAATATATTTAAAACATTTGTTGAATGTTAATTGTGCAAGTACCAAACAATGTCGATAAGCCAAGGACCATCTAAACGACCAAAAACAGGTCCATTATCTTTAAATGAAAAAACTCTGATATTGAATTGTTATATATCATTGAAAAACAAGGATCCAAGTGCAAGTGTTGATGATATTGTGGAATTAACGGCTGCTATGTTGTGTGTTGCTAAATCAACAATTTGTAGATTACTAAAAGAAAGCAAGAATGGAACTCTTCAACCCCCTAAAACTCCTTCAGGCCGAAAACCAATTGAGATCGATGAGTCATTAAAACAAAGACTAAGGCGTAAAGTCCATGGATTTTACTTACGAAAGGAAATTCCAACACTTGACAAAATTATGACATCAGTGCGAGAAGATACGGATTATCCAAAATTCTCCAGAATGACATTATGCAAACTTTTGAAAGATGTGGGTTTCAGATATACAAAACATAATAGAAAATCTCTCTTGATAGATAAACCGGAAATAGTTTTTTGGAGAAGAGACTATTTAAGAAGCATTCGACATGCCAGAGAACAAAATTTGAAAATCTTCTACTTAGACGAAACATGGATAAATGCTGGATATACAGTTTCCAAGTCTTGGCAAGATGAAAACATTAAAAGCGGAAGGCAGGCATTCGTGGAAGGTTTGTCGTTAGGTTTGCAGCCCGGTGTTATCGAAATGCCTCCCGTTTTTTCAGGTACCTATTTTCATAGATGAAATGCCTCCCGGGTACAATCGAAATGCCTCCGGGTCCTTAATCATTTATGGTAATATTTTGTGTGCTTAATCTTTGTATAATGACACAATGTTGCCAAATTATAATTTGAATAGGTAAATATATATCTATTTTTATTTTTCTAATTCTTATGCACTGTACATAAAATCTGTTAACAAAATATTTCAGAGTACGACATTTTTGTTTAGAAAATAAAATTGTTTACAATTAAAAACAAAGCCGAAGTACACTTAGTTGTTTATAATAAATATCCTTTCTATAATGATGTGATTACTTAATCAGTGTACATTTTTGTTTAGAAAATAAAATTGTTTACCATTAAAAATAAAGCCGATGTACCTACACTAAGTATTCTAATTGTTTTGATCTAACACGATTCTAATCTCTAATCTATTCCATGAATAGGGTAGTTTGCACCTACTAAATCTGGTAATTAGTTGTTTATAATAAATATTCTTTCTATAATTATGTGATCACTTAATTTTTGTATAAATACTTCAAGTTTATTAGTTCTTGTCTCAGTTTTGTCGATTTAAAGCTTGTATCAGTTTGTCAATTTTAAGTTCAAATTGTGTTTAAGTGGATTAAGTTATAATATTCGAAATAATGGAATCAACGATGTGTTCGAGTCAAAAGGGCAAACCTTTAATATCAATTGATGGTTTCACATTCGGTTTTCAAAAAATGTTGGCCAAAGATACGGTAAAGCGATGGACATGTACTAAGAAAACCTGCAAAGCATTTGTGAAAACGCAGGGATGTGACAATTCGATAATTGAGTCGATATTAGATCACAATCACGAGAAGTTGTCTGCCGAAGTGTCCAATAGGAAAGCCGTAAGCAATTCGATAAAAAGAGCAGCCGTGGAAGATATCAACGAAAAACCAATGAAGCTCATATGTAAAGAACTTAAGAAGACGAATATAGAGACATTTACTACCAACGATATCTATAGGGTGAGACAGAATTTATATTACGCTAGAACAACTAATTCTTTAATTAAACTTCCTAAAAGTATATCTGAATTTCATATTGCTATCGATTCAACTTCGATTATTACAAATAGGAACGAAAATTTTATAATTAAAAATGACAAAGATAATCACATTGTTATATTATCCTGTTCTTCAAATCTTTCTTTTCTTTCGACTGTTTCCAATTGGTATGTCGACGGAACTTTTGAGTACTGTCCTCGCTTTTTCACCCAATTGTTCACTATACATGGCTTAAAAAATGGACATTATATTCCTCTCGTCTTCTGTTTACTTGAAGATAAAAAGTCATCTTCTTATTATCTCGTGTTTAAATATATCATAGAAGAATGTATTAAACTCAATTGCCCTGTATCCCCTAAAGTAATAACTTCAGACTTTGAAATTTCTATACATAATGGTATCCGTAAGGCATTCCCTGAAGCAGATCTTCGTGGATGTCGTTTTCATTTGGGTCAGGCTTGGTATAGAAAGCTTCAAGCACTGGGCTTAGCTCCAGAATACCAGAAAAAAGGTGCTGACTCAAGTGAAATTACCCATTTTCTGTCATATATTTTTGGCCTATCATTCTTAGATCCTGAAGAAGTTGGCGATTTTTTTGCAATAGATTTGTCCGAAATTAAACCAGTCGATGAAAGGGTCACTCAGTTTTGTGATTATCTTGTGGATAATTATATATCGGAAAATTCGAAATTTCCGCCACATCTCTGGGCTGAGCACTCTTCATCTTTAGAAAGAACCACAAACCCATGTGAAAGTTTCCATTCCAAGTATAACTCGTCTTTCTACTGCCCTCATCCAAATATAAATAATTTTATTGAGATTATTTTACAATTTCAAATAAATACCTATATTAAAATAAATTCTGTCTCGGTACCAAAAAGAATTGTTGAGGAAAGTACAGCAAAAATCAATTTTGTAAATGAAAAAATATTACAATTAAGAGAAGGTACAATAAATAAATTAGAATTTGTGAAACTAGTGTCATACAAATTTAGGAAAAATAATTTGTAAGTTTGTAAATTTCTTCTGATGATTTGTATATAAAATTGAATAGTTCAGTCTGCAGACTGAATTTTATTGTTTGAGTCGTAATTTTCTTAAAAATTGGTGTTTTTAAATTTTCTGCGATGATAATATTATGTAATTTTGTAAGTTTCTGCTGATGATTTGTTTTAATAAATGTATAAAATACTTATCATGTCTTTATGTTTTTGATCAAAATAATCAAAATATTAAAACCAAAAAATAATGGTTAATATTGAGTTATTAACGAAATTCTATAAAAGGACGAAAGTTTGGCAACGTCTCACCTTCGTACAAAGATTAGAAGCTGGTAATTTATTTAGAGCTTAGGAGGCAATTCGTATGTGACCCTTTTAGCGACAGGTAAGAAACCCTTTTTCGGGAGGCATTTCGTATCCGGCCTTGCAGCCACCATCTGGAAAAGGAAAAAGACTTATCATTGTCCATGTTGGAAGTTCTGAAGGTTTTGTTGATGGTGGATTATTAACTTTTATTTCAAAACGCACGGGGGACTATCACGAAGATATGAATGGGGATGTCTTCGAGGAATGGTTTGTTCAAATGTTGGATCTGATTCCAAAAGGGGATGTTATTGTTATGGACAACGCAAGTTACCATTCAAGGTTACGAGAAGCATTGCCCACAAGTCGTTGGCGTAAAGCAGAGCTTTTGGAGTGGCTTATTTCGAAAAATATTAAGTTTCCAAAAGATCCACTAAGGAAAGAACTTTACAGAATTGCAAAAATGAACAAGAATAAATACAAAACCTACATTGTAGAAGAAATGGCTTCTTCTCGTGGTATATCAGTTCTTCGACTTCCCCCTTATCATTGTGAACTTAATCCCATAGAATTAATATGGGCTCAGGTAAAGGGGGAAGTTGGAAAAAAAATACTACTTTTAAAATAAACGATGTTGTGAAATTGTTTGAGAGTGCTGTAAGTCATGTTAGTAAGGAAAATTGGACAAACTGTATCGAGCATGTTATCAAAGTAGAGGCAAATATGTTGAAAATTGACAATATTTGTGATGATTTAATCGACCCTATTATTATTAATGTCAACAACGATTCTTCCTCTTCCGAGTCGGATATAGAATAAAATGTAAGTAATAAATGTATTCCAATAATTATTTCTTTTCATTTTTTATTATATTATAATTTAAAACGTATTTTTTTCCCAAAATACACACCACTGCATTGCGTTATTGCTTATCTGCTAATCCTTTAACAATGAAGAAACCCTAAACTTTGCTACAACTGAAACAAATACGGGGTCGATCTACCTGGTTTTTAAATTTACGGAAGAAATGTAATTTAAAGTAAGAAATTTATCAAAAATTTCATGGTGCTCCCTGTAAAGGTTTTGCATACTTAATTAGGGTTTATTACTCCTCGTACTTTTTGTACATTCTATAATTCTCATTCACCTGATGTGACATAATTGTCCCACTAAAACAACATAGTTTTGCATTATATTTCCTTAGTGAGCCCCCTAACAAAAAAATTCTGTGCGCCACTGAAATCTTTATTATTATATCTAGTTTACGAGACCCTGCAAAACACACCAATTTGGGACACTCTGTACAATCCTCCTTTTGAAGGCTGTTGAAATCACCGTGGGCAGTCCCACTCGAGCAAAAATGCATAATTATATGGTATAAAACTAGTTGTAGAAATGTCGTCATTTTAAACAGTTACATGTACACAACTCACACACTCACTTACTTATCTCATGAATACTTCAGATTAACGATAATACGAATTAAGGTACAATAACAAAATATTCAGATAACAATGTCAGTTTGATTTGTTATGTTGAAGTGAAATTTTTCGAGTTTCTGAAAAAAAATGGTAGTGCAAGTGTATATAAGTGGAGTTTCCGGAAATACTGAGGTATGTATAAAATATATGTTTATAGATTTTTGTTATAACAAGGTTAGTGTGTCTGTCGTGTATATGGTTGATTTGATTAGGTACCATTGGCGGGTATAGTTTTAAAAGGAATTTGAAAAATAATAAATTGTATAAAAGTTGTCTGCTCCCATTTATCGATCATATACAGGGTGAATGGAATTTTTGTATTTCTTCCGTTCAAAAAAAGAAATTTCAGTTAAAACTCACATTTCGCCCTGTACAGGGTGTCCCAAATTGGTGTGTTTTGCAGGATATCTCGTAAAATAGAAGAGATAGAAGAAAAGCAGTTAAGATGTTGTTACTCCTTTTTTTGTTAAAGTAACGATAGCCTAATTAAATCTTTCGCAACTCCCTGCAGTTGGAAGATACAGGGCAATTATTGAAAACTGTCGAAAACTACAAGGTACTATAACTTCTTAATTAAGAAAAATATAAAAAAACGTTATGAAAACTTTTGATTGATATAATATTGAAGAGTGCAGTGGCGCACATAATTTTTTTGTCAGGAGGCTAACTAAGGAAATATAATGCAAACTTATGTTGTTTTAAATGGGAGTTTTTCCTTTTTTTTTTAATCTCATTCATCTGATATGACATATTATATATCTATTTTCAATGGTTGGAGCTACAATGCAAATAAACCATTTATGAATGTTATCAGGTGAAAAACCCTTAAAAAATTGAACACTCAGTAATGAAATTTAAAATTTCATTATAAGGATACTGGTGTGTGACAATTTTATTTATCAAAATTATAAGAATTAAAAAATAAAAACAATATACTGATGAAACAACAAGAAACATTGTAGACAACTAATCTACCTATAACTAATTTTATTTGAATGTAAAAATTAGATCAAATGTTCAAAATTCTCTCCGTTTTCATCGATTAAAAAGTTTTTCGTTTAAATAATCACCAACCAATTCAGCATTACCAAAAATAAAAGCAGTGAACTAAAAACAAAGTAGGTAAATATACAGGGTGATTTATTAAGAATGTCCAATGTCCTAAGTTTCCGAGATACGGGGTGTTCAAAGTTTAAATTTAAATTTTGATTTTAACAATAATTTTTTATGTTTCCACAATTTCTCTTTGAAAATTGGCAATTTTACGTTTTTTGACATGGGGAATCATAATTTGCACTCTAATTTAACATTACTAATAGAGGGCGCTAGTTACACTTCTTTGTAAAATAAAAAAACTTCAAAGCAAATGCTGAAAAAAAAATTGTGAACATATAAAATTGTTGCGAAAATCAAAATTTAAATTTAAACTTTGAACACCCCGTATCTCGGAAACTAACAATATTTGCATAAGGCATGTTGAGCAGAATCATAATATTTTGAGGTCTAGAATCTACAGTTCAGAGATTTGACATTCTTAATGAATCACCCTGTATGTACCTACAGTTCCTCATAAATCACCCTGTATAATATATTTATTGATAAAGAGATTTGGTTGGTCTATTTTGGAAATCTTATCGATATATTTCCGAGAAATAATATCAGATTGAAAAGTGTGATAAATGAATAAGATAATGTACAATTAATATTACTCACCCAATATAACATGTGAGAAAACAATAAAAAAATAGGTACACACCACTGGAGTTTACTTTAAAGCGTTTTCACTCAACGATTTAAAGTCATAAATCGTGTCCCTAATAATAGTAATAATAATAATTGTTATTATTTTTGCCGCAATTAGATACAAATGTCAGAATGTAACAAAATAGTTATTTATGTACCAAGGGTATAAATAGATGTTTATGCCCTGAAGGCGACGTCTTACGAAGCCGAGGACCTCTGTAACAACAAGTAACAACAAAAGCGTTTTATCAACGACATTTCCAAAATAAGCGGAAAATGCGCTATCCCAATAAAAACCGTTCCTGGAACATGCACTTCACTGGATTCCATTTCTAGTAGACTATAGTTAGAATGTCATAAAATAAAATATTTTCTCTACACCCGTGTTATAACAATGCACTTATGCCCATAATCCGTTTCATAATGATACCCATTACGATACAGATTTTTCATTACAATACAGATTTTTAATCAATAGAAACCTATAATTTTTCAATCAAGCATGCTGTGCATTTGATGTTTACCCAGGTTCCTATGTAATTATTTTAGATGTCAAAATCAGTACGTATTAAATTTTTGTAGAAACCTAACTGAACTTCGATAATTTATCAAAATGTCTGATATCAGCGATATAGAAGCATAGGCGTGCGCAGACTTTTTTATTAGGGGGGGCCAAATATCAAAATCGGAATCTTTTGAAGAAAAAACAACGAGCCGTGCCCGCCGAAACATTGCTTTTGCATATTGCCGCCCTTCAATTTCTCGCAATTCATTTTAAGAATAAAAAATTGCTTTCTCCTATCATTGAAAAAAAGTTAAAATTTAAAAATTATAAAATGTTTTTAATAGATTGATATTTGAGGAATTGGGGTGGACGGATTAGGGTGCCCTGCCCCCCCCGTGGGCACGCCTATGTATAGAAGAATTACCATCGACCCCTCCACCCATATCGAAGCAAGCAGATAATGCAGTTCAAAATATTTTGCCCCAAAAATCTAAGAAAGTGTACGAAAAACTTTATCAAATAATCTTAATATTTTTAAGATGTCGGATTCATTATAATTATTATATGTTGAATATAAATACAAATAAAATGTTTATAGTTTTCTTGTATCTATGGCAATACCAATACCTCAGGTATTAATTACAATTTTGTAGATTTTTTCTATAGAAATACTAATAATTAATGTTACCTATAGTGTTCAATAAAAATATCAATTTCATGGTTTTTGATTATTTATTGGGTGTAGAAAAAATAGCGTATGCAACTCTCATGTAATGGTTTATTACATGATCGTTGCATAATATACTATTATTTTACATTCTACCAGAGATGTGATCTACTATGAATGGACCTTTATAAAATTTGACAACAAAGTTTTGTAGTCTTAAACTTCAAAATATTATTGATTGTCAGTTGTCATATTTTTTTCGTTGTGTCAGATAGGGACCAAAAATTATTTTATTATTAGTTAATCTTGACAACGGTAGCTGGAACGCTACCGAAACGTCGAAATAAAAAATAAAAAACATTATTGTGGTTTGATTCCCAAAAGAATAAGAGAAAAAAATAACGCCATAATTGAAAGGAGACAATAGAAATTTTTTTAAAAGTAACAGTAATACTCACATTTTCACCAAATCAGCTTCATCCCATTACCATTTGGACTCCGCCATATTTTCCATTAATAATCACTAAAAAACCGCGAAATCGACCATT
>CAJUYI010005402.1:0-15826 GCA_910591695.1 Galerucella pusilla
AAATTTCAGTCTGCTTGGGTCTTGCCAGTCCTTTCTGTGAGGTATCTCTACCTCATATTTAGGGCTTGGGAGAAGTTTAGTGGCCATATAGTGTAGGGGGAGTGTTTTGCAGCACAAAGGTTTGCTGCGTTTCTTTCGTCCGAACAATGGTTTGACCGGAAAAAATTCGATAAACTAAGTAGGTATATGTTCCGCATCCGCGCGACTATTTTCTGAAGCGCGGCGCTGTACATTATAAACTATTGTACAGATATAATGTAGATATAAATAATTGTGACACGGCGTTTCAAAGAGGGAAGTGTCGGCTTTTTAGCAAATATCTCATATATAATATAAATATTATATTCTAACCAAAAACCAAGTATCTCAATAAAAAATATATTACATAATTAGGTGGCATTGAAACAATTTTTCGAAGGATGGAAACTATTATTTAGGAGGTCTGTTCCATAGATAAAATTTGAGGATAATTAATTTTTCTTAATTAGGAAATACGGCACTTTTCATTATTTTGGAAATTTTAGGAATCTTGAATTTACAAGAAAACATATAGGTATGATCAAACTGGAGTAAATTTAATGGGATTTGCGTGGAAATGTTGGGGAAACTTCTAAGATCAAGAATATATCATTGCAAAATTCATTAATTTACCTACATTTTTGGATTCAATGATTTTTTGTATTATAAGCGAAAATAGCAATTTTTATAGATTCGGGTAGGAATCTTCTTTATATTTTCAAAATAAAATTTGATACTCATGTAGTATAAAGATTAATATTCAACGAACAGAATGTATATAGTGAAAATGTATAAAAGATGATTAATATATAAAATTTTAAGATATAGTTTTTTTCATACTTTTTTCCAATAAAAATATGTAACAATTAATATATCACTTTTTATTTATTATTTACAACCTTAAATCTCACCAAAGATTGAAAAAAAATTCTGATTGAATATTTATATTTTTTTCCGCCGTGCAGCAGAGTCGCGCGGATGCGGAACACATACTTAGTTTACCGAATTTTTTACGGACAAACTATTGATCGGACGAAAAAAACGCATGGGGCCTTTTTTATTACAAAACACTTCCCCTACACGGTGGTATTTTTTATTCTTCTCCACCTTCCTCCCAGCGTGAAATATTGAAAAATTTCGAAAAAAAAGTTTTTTGATTTTTTTTCCAATTTGGGAAATCGATAGACTGGTAACCTTTTTTTATATTAATCTACATACTTCAAAGTACTAAAAAACCAGCCGTATTGCTAATTACTTGTACTTTTGGTCTAAAATGACCCATACCGACTGGCCTATAAAAGTATTTACCCACCCCTGCCCTAAATAAACAATAATATGAAAAAAAACTTAGTTTTATTTTCAACATTTATGTGAAAATGACAAAGAATTTAAATATAAGGTAAAGTACATCTAATATCAATCAAACTTAAAAACTATGAAAGGTAAACATTTTTGCACTTATAAATTTGGTTATATCACTTAGTTATTAAAAATGTCCTATACTGATGGTTAAATATAATTCAACAGAACAATTGGTTGATTGAATTGTTCACGTTTTAAAATATTGTAAATATTTATCAGATCATTTAATTAAAATTCACGATCTGATAATACTACCGGAGCGATCAATGTCCATCCGTAGAGTAATAAGCATAGCCAGCTGGAAATTGTCTTCACCCACATGGAAGCTGTATTGTAATTGAGACCTTCCAAACTCGAATTTGGACTGCAATGAAAAAAAAATGTTTTATTTATTACCATAATTATTACGTATAAATTATAATTTTTAACTTACTTGAACCAATTGGTAAGTGTCATCATCACATATAGAGTAGCCAATGCAAACATAACGTGGAAGAAACTCCAACTGTAGGCAACTGTTTCCTCTTCATTATCCCAAACTTTTTTGTCAGCACTTTCGCCTCCATCATTACCTGCGATAGGAGCATAGGGTTCTTCTCATTTTTTAAAAAGCAAGAAAAAAAAAATACTAAACAAGAGTAACAGGAATAGTGAATGATCCAAGGCATTATACATAGTAAATGTTGATGAATTTTAAAAGTAAAAAAAATTAAACTGTTATCATTTATTTTTATACCATGAGATAAATCATTATTATAATCAAATTCTAAGCTAGTATGGGATTACGGACTGGGATAAAGTTGCAAGGACTCGGCAACCTGGATACTAGGGCACAAGGGTTATAAGAGCAATGAAAAGGTTGATGACATGACCAGAGATTGGGAGGTACATAAATATCTAGAATGATGGGATCTTTCTAGAAAGGTGGAGAATCTCACAGGGCAGAGACAGAAGAAAGAAGCCATGAGCAGGTTCTGCGCCTATACCTTGTTTTTAAACTAGGAGCATTTTAAGAAACCTCACTTGCACCACTAAAAGTTACTAGATTAAAAGGGTGTTTCGAAAGGGTCGTGTTCAGACTTTTCGAACTAGTTGACAAATATGTGACATATGTATTATATTGCTCACACATGGCGCCTATCTGTCAAACGTACAAATGGCGTACGGTACCTATTTTACCAAGTAAAACTGAAAATACAAAGGTAACTGACAATACCAACGTCACTGGATAAATCAATATCAGTTAATTGACGAAGTGAGAGGGAAGATCTCACGCACGCGCTTGCCAATAAGAAGTCAGCTGGTCGATACAAATCACCAATTATGTAATTCGGAGGGTGTGGTCATTAAGGTTTTCGTATAACGCTGCCAGAGCTTCAAAAAGCCCATAACAAATTTGGAAAAGTGTTCATCTTTTAATATTCATAATTTGAAAAAATAATGCTCATAGAAAAAATCCAACGAAACAAGCACATTAAAGAATCAACGTTTAATCATATTTTTAATATTGTTAATAATAAAATGACCCTTTTCTAATTATTACCACTACATAGTTAGCACTTCAGTTTTTTCATAGTTAAATGTGGCAATGTCGAATGTTTTCGACTGCATTCCTTTCACGGTTTCAGATAAACTTGCCAAAGTATAATTCATGTCAAATTGGATGATATAAATATGTACAAAAAAGCTACTGTATGATTAAATTATACTCTATTCACATTTGAGCTCGAACTAAAAGTCGACAGAACTATTGATATCGAGAAAACTATAATAATGTACTGTAATGTGAGTAAAACTTGATGTAGAAATATTCACAATAATAAAATTTCACTTGGAAATTTATATCATTAACAAGAAAAAACAAGCATAGATTTTGTTTATCAAACTGAATAGATAATAAAAATAGGACTTCACTTGGTTGGAATATAATACACTCAACCGCAAAATCTAGGGATATTGTAGCTTAAGTCGGAGAAAATGTAGAAAAAATCAATTATTGTACCTCGAAATAGAAATGAAAACACGCCACTGTGTACTGTATATTATTTTTCACTTTTTTTCTGATATTTTCCGTTATCACTATATTTTTCAGTGTTTTTTTGTATGTGATGTCTAATGAGCAGCTGCTTTGTTAGTATTGATCACGGATTCCTATTTATTAATTATTGTTGTTGTCAGTGGAGTTTACAGTTTGTGAAAGTCGTATATAGTGTTAGCAATCATGGAAAGAAGGCATTTAACTCGCGATGAAATGATGCGGGCTATAGGTCTGCTTGAACCTGGGATGTGCCAAGTATACGTTGCTAGACAAATTGGTACAACCCAAAGCGTTATTTCACGGTTACATCGCCGATATCGTGAAGCAGGTGATGTAGCGGAAAGACATAGGGGTTGTGGTCGAATCACTACCCCGAGACAAGACCGTTTTTTGCAGTTGACTGCTAGAAGAAATCGAAATGTTACTGCTCCTGAACTTCAAATTAGACTCCAAGAGGTTCACCAAGTGGAAGTGTCGGCTGATACAGTGCGTCGTAGATTGCATGAGAGCAACCTACGTGCCAGGCGCCCTTTGAGAGTTTCTCCACTAACGCGAAGAGCTAGCTTAATGTGGGCAGAGGAACACATTTCATGGATAAACGTCAATTAGGCTAACGTGCTATTCAGTGATGAATCTCGATTTGGAGTTCATCCAGACTCGAAACGAGTACGTGTTTGGAGTGAGCCAGGCCGTATAAACCGTTTAGCATTTACCCAGAAAGTCCATTCTTACCAAGGCAGTACAATCATGGTTTGGGGAGGTATAAGTGTTGGCGGAAGAACTGATCTCATTTTACTGGACGGTTTTATGACGGGTATGTTGTACCGTGATACCATCCTACAAAATATTGTCATTCCATATGCAGCAGCTGTAGGTTCTGGCTCTTTCTTTATGCACGATAACGCTCGTCCGCATACTTCCAGACTCGCATTGGACTTCTTAGATGAGCAAGGTATTGAAGTTTTGCAATGGCCGGCGCAGTCCCCGGATATCAATCCAATAGAACATGTATGGGATATGCTCCAGTGAGAAGTACAACATATGCGGAGACCTAGAAATAATCCGCATACTCTATTTTTAGCTCTCATGGACGCCTGGAATGCTATTCCTCAAGCAGACATAGACAACTCAATTTTTAGTATGCCACGTAGATGTCGCGTTGTTCTGAATGCTCGAGCAGGACAAACGAATTACCAAAATCAAGTGTGTTTTTTTGTAAACTGGGCGCAAGAATTTCATTCTTTTTAATTATAGAATATTATTATTTTACTTATTTGCATAAATAAATGTAGCATAATGTAATTTTTACACATAGTAACAGAACTACTACATTGGGTTATTAACAGTAATTGTATATCATACTATTCACAATAAAACAATAAAAAAATTTGCCGAAAATTTCACAATATAAGGCAATATCCTTAGATTTTGCGGTTGTGTGTACTTAGTTAAAAATAAAACAACAAACGTGAAAAAGATGTACCTAATAAAGATTGCATGAGGTTATAATATTTTTATATAAACACAAAAATGACAAATATCGTTGTCAGTTGTATCAAAAATGCTGTGTGAAACGGGCGGTTTCACACAGCAGTTTAAAAGCAAGGTATAGATAGGGAAAGTGCAGAGTATATCTAATACCAGCGCGACTGTCTTGTGAAGGTGCGATTTCTTGTAGTAGGCGTTGAACTAGCGGAAAGAAACTGATGAAGAATGACGAGGCCTACATACAAAAAGTTAGGCTGGAAAATGTAATCTACATCCAAAGAACCACAATAGACCTGGAATTTTTGCAGTGGAATAGATCAATCAGCCACCGAATCAAATCTAATTTATATTATTTTAAAAGCTTTCTTGACGTTGATACCTATACTGGGTGTTATCATATAATGTCTTATATTTTGAGCATAAAAAAATATTTCAATTTTTTTGTCACTGTCAAATAAAAGGTTGATTAGATTTGATAAGATGATTGTTGATTTTAATTATTTTTTCTTTCAAGTTTAACTAAACTCCATTCGACGCATACCCCAAGGCAACATTAAGTGAGTTTAACTAAATTTATGTGAAAAACGTTCGTTGGTGACAATGGCTGATGTTATTTGAGTTTTGAGTACCCTCGTTTACAGTTAGGTACATACGTGGCGGTTGTTATTTGAATTCCAAATTGATCAAATGTATAACAGTTTAAATAATAAGAATCAACAACTTGTTCTTGGCAGTCACCTAATGAAATCGAATCAACTTTTTATGATACATTGACATCATTTAGCCAAGTGTCAAAAAGAGCAGTTTAAAGTTAAACCTCCAATATTGGGCATTTAAGTTTAAGCTGGTTTAGAATCGACAGTGCATACCAGCTTTGCTTAAACGAATTTAAGAGTAAATTTTTTGCTCTAGTAGAAATCCAATGAGTTAGAGGTAATTTGATTGAACACAACCAATCAGAACATTACAATGAAAACAGATCCCATGGGCTGTTTTCACTCCATTACGTTGCCATGGATACATTTTGATTTATTTTAAAAGCTTGAAATAATTAAGACTCTACTTTATATTGAGTAAAAATAATATCATACAGAAGGTGCAATTTGATATAAAATAGAGCTGTAAAAATAAATAGATACAGTGGAGCCCCGATAATCCGGCCCCTGGCTTATCCGGCACCCCCTGTAATCCGACATGGTCTTGGCATACATAATGCAGTATAATTTTTACTTCAGAGTACATACATATATATAACATGTAGAATCTTATCATTGGATCTGTCGGATTACAAGGTACTCTTTTGTAAAAAAATCCGGACTATAGGGGGTCTAAGGCAGTACTCAATAATCCGACAAATTCGCTAATCCGATACTGCTCTGCAAACTGTTTGTCGGATTACCGGGGCTCCACTGTATGTATTTTAATACCATCCAAATTTGTATTTTATTAAACAAAATATGGAAATTGACTAATATTTTTTTAAGCGGCTTCTAAAAGAGGAGGGTCTCAGTTCAAAGAACGTACTGGTATAGGTGATCCCATTTTAATGTCATATGTGATATAGGACATTGGACTATGAAATACAGCAAGAAAACAAAAATCAAAAAGAAAATGTTTAGTGATACAGGTTTATAAGTATTACATTTTTCTATGAATCATTTATATTGTTTTTGTTAAGTGTTTGTTGAAGTCTGTTTTATTTTTCAAAGTTATTTATTTACTTTTTAGTTCGATGCGCTGTAAAAACAAGTGTTTAAACCGATTGTTCATACATGCATTTTTAGCAATTGAAATTGAGTATACCTAGGTGTATTAAGGCGCGTTCACACTATGCCGCTGTTTGTCAATTGAAAAAGCCGATTCGATGTAAACGCGACTTTTGGCTTTGGCACGTGCCAACAAGCCAGTCGTGTGCCAATAAGCCAGCCGTGTGCCAATAAAAATAGCTAGTGTCGGTCTCCTTCAAAGGAAGCCAGTGAAAACGGAGAGTGGGGACATGCCAACCACTGTACTCTCGCGGCTTCAGTTGTGATTCAAAATTTCCATAAACAATAACTAAGAAAATTGATTATAGTTATTTTTAAGCGACTTTTAAAAAATAGGGAGTTTAATTTAAAGAACATGCTAGTATAGCATCAAGGTAAACCCATTTTAATGCCATATGTAATATAGGACATTGGACTAGGAACATACCCCAAGGAAACAAAAAAAAAATCAAAAAGGAAATTTTTAGTGATAAAGGGTGAAATTCTAGTCGACACTTGAGGGTCACTCATACTTCACTTATCCTTATTGTATGCAGAGACAGGCGAAAAGTGAGGTTGAGTTTGGAGTGTAACTTGAGTGAAATATGAGTACGGATTCCAGCTCCCTTGAGTGAAGATTTCTAACCTATAAACCACGTTTGTACCTGACACTGTCATTTTACGATATCAAAATTTTGTGTGGTTGTTATTTGTCTGTTATAGTTTCAAATTTTTCAAGGAAATTATAGTCCATTTAATAACCAGGAGGAGTAATTTGAAAAGCATCACTCACACCACTAAAAGTTACCAGATTAGTTACTAAAGGGTGTGTTCCGAAAAAGTGGTCAACCGTTGTGTTCCAAATCTATTAAATATGCCTTGTTTGATAAAGAAATCAGCCACGCATAGTCATAAGTTGATTTCTCGACGTTTCTCTAGAGTAGATTATTTAAATGTTAAACAGACGGGTATTCTGTCATATGTAAAACTTTGTCCTGTTTCGTATAGATTAGAACATACACATCACTCTAATATAGCTGTTTTCAATTAGCAAATAACTGAATGCAATAAAAAAGGAAGTCAATTAGTTAGTTTTTCAAATTATTCCATAATTTTCAGTAGGTATACTTTCACAAAACCCTCTTTCTTATATATTTTTTAAACCTTCAATAGCTTATAACCTCCATAGACTTTTGACGATATCTTTCCAAATATGTAAGAATACAATGCATATAATAAGCAAATAGTACATTCATTCAAAGAATTACACAGTTGAATTCAATTTGTTTCAAAGCTTGCAAAATTTTATCCAATATAGATAACTAATTTTTGTTCTTCGAACAGCATTTTTAATTCACTTATCACAATTTTTCAAAAATCTTGGTATTCCACTAATATTTGCTGCACTGTATTTTGTTCCTCTACCTCGGTATTCTTTCAATAGTTAATGATCCGCTCACTCTACTACTCCTATAAGGAACATGATGATGATTCAATACCATGTTAATATAGAAGTAATCATCTTACCAATTGCTTGAGATATTTGATTTTTGACGGTCCTAAATGACCTATAAGTTCACCATTTATATTGTTTTACTGGACTGAACGAGGAGCTGGTACTCGAAGAAGAAGGATCCATAATCGCAGATATTCAATACAAATGCTTACTGAAGTTTTAAAAGGAACAGTTTCAACGAAACTAAGTGAAAATAATAAAACAACAAGAGCGGATGCGATGACAAATTAAGTTCCTATATATATCTGTCAGAACTATCAAAAATGAAAACTATCAGCTGATGTCAATATTAAAAAGTGTTGTGTGAAACTGGGTGGAATCTGACCAATTAGGGGTCTACAGAATTGCCAACTTATATTCAAATCACTCCTCCTGGTTTTTAAATGAGGTATAGTATGATGGATGATTTTATTGATTTCGTAAACTATATAGATGATGATGATGATAATGCTTACGTTTATCGTTCACCTAGGTTAGTAATCACATTGGTGTAGTAAGAAGCAATATTATTGAATTAATTAATTTTTTAGACGAAACAATGCTCTCCGCTTGAATTAAACTTGCGTGCCAGTGACACAGAATATTTAGGAATCAGCTCACTTAAGGCTGGTTTCTCGCTAGACGTTTTCTTCTGTTTCCTATTTTCCTAAGAAATAATGAACTTTAATGAAATAATATGAGCTATAAAAATTGAAAATAAGAATCTAAAATTATCTATTGAGTAACTATATGAAAAATAAACTTACGCAGCAAATAGGAAATATATGTGAACAGTAAAGAGCTAAACTGAGAATAAAATACTAGCAGAGGGCTAATAGCTAATACACGAACTGAACACAAATTAGGTTAAAGGACGTTCATAAATCACAATTGTTAACCAAACGCAACCAAAAGTTCCTAATAATAACATTGATGCCAAACTTTCTTCACTCAAATTGACGTATTACTTGAGTAGTGACTGTGGATATGAAAAGTCGCCTCGAGTTAAACTCAAACTAAGTTGAGTTTGAGTATGAGTGACCCTCAAGTGTCGACTATGAATTTCACCCTCAGATATTGTTAGATTTATGACGATTCCCAAACAAGGTAGGTACTTAACTATAATAAGGGACGTACTCGGTCGAGTAATAAATAATGTATATTTCTGTTGTATACTTTGTTATTATTCGATTTTATTTGATAATTTCATCCGACAATTCAATACATATTTGTTGTTTCGTTTTATATAATTCAGAAATTATTGTTTATTAGGTAATTATTAATTGTTTTATAATGTTGATTATAATTTTGAAGTCGTGTCAATAAACTATACAAATTTTATACTAGGAATATTATAACAAACTTTAAGTGAAACAATAAATAAGTATTACATTATTATATATGAATCATTTATTTTTTATACAGTCAACAGTTTGTTGAAGTCTGTTTTATTTTTTAAAGTTATTTATTTACTTTTTAGTTCGATGCGCTATAAAAAGAAGTTTTAAAACCGATTGTTTATTCATGAATTTTTAGCAATTTAAATTTTAAAGGTGTATGTAGTCGCGAGCGTTGGCAGATGCCAATAAGCCAGACGTGTGCCAAGTGTCGGTCTCCTTCAATTCAATTCAATGAGAACAGAGAGTGGGGGCGTGCCAACCACTGACCTCTCCCGGTTTCGGACTGTCTGCCAGTTAACACATGCTTCCAAATGCAGTGGACGAACGAGAAAGTTATTCATTTGATAAATCTATACCGGGATTGTCCTTCTGTGAACTACTGAACTAAATGAATACCAAAAACGTTTTTACAGTCGTTGGCATTGTAAGCGGCAAATTGCAGCATGGTATGGACGCGCCTTTAGGTAGAGCAGGGAGTGTTTAGACCATAATATGGGAAATTTCAATTTCGGTAGAAAGATAAATTGAACCTTTGCCAAAGATTGCAGCCATTGTAGACAGAAAGCAAAGCAGGAGCTTTAGTTAATAGTGAAATAAAATTTTGCTTGACTTTTGGGCAGTATTTTACAATATAAAAGAGAGAGAAAAAAGTTCATTATTGTGTAGAATATTACATACAATGCCAGATAGATCGAATGCAATTACTAGATAAAATCTGTTAACTTTCATTACAGCATTCACTATTTCTACAGAACTCTTCAAGAAACCAGAAATTATTTTCCTACCTTCATTTTCAACTAAACTGTCAGATCCATAGCCCCTTACTAAATAAAAAATAAGATTAATAATAATTAGATTCAGGAATTTTTCATCAACTTCATTTTAAAATAAATTAAAATCAAGCATAACATTTATCACTACACAATGCCAAGGATATCTATTCACACAGAAATAAATCATAATAAAAGCCAAACAAAATGAAAAATATGCCCTACAATAAAAAAATATATACAACTAGGTATATATGAGCGGTTCATGAATTTTCAGAGCAGCACATCATAAAGCAATTATTTCAAGACTTTATTGAACAGAATTATTTAGATATTAAAGCATATTAGTCTTTAAAAAGGCAGCGACAAAACAATCTTGAAACATTCAAAAGCAACAGATTTCATAGCATAATTTTTCCAAAATTCATATTTTTTGTACGAGTTATCCATGTTATATAAAATAACCTCCTTTATTGACAAATTTTAAATTCAAGTGGTTGTGTCTTTGAAGTACAGGTTTTGAAGAGGTGCTGACACACGGAAATACCAGTATTTTTGTGTTACATCTTACACGGGTAATTCGTACAAACATATTGAACGTAGGGAAATTGACCCAATAATGTGTCGTCACCTCCCAGTCTAATAGTACAATGGGCTTGTTCAAGAAATTTTTTTTTAGTTAATAATTGAAACTAAAACTCATTTTAAACAGATTCCCAAAATTTTAGATTTTTCCGCGAACGTTTAAACCCTCAAATTAATTAAAGAAATTGGATTGAACGAAAACGGGGTGTGGTTACCTGTGACGTCACACTGCATATGCTATACCTAACGTTTAAAACGCCGCGAGTCTAGAGCTGTGTATTGTGTATATTGTATCGCTTTGTGTAAGAAAAAAAGAACTCTGGACTGTTGACTGTACCTAATATTTCGTTATTTTATTGTGAAGGGAGTGAGAAAAAAGTGGTAAATGGATACTATTTGATTCCCGACTGTCCTAACACATCCAAGAATGCACCAGAAAAATATATATACATTAAAACAGTGAGCAGTGGAACAGTTAAATTAAAACCTTGAGTAGTACTGAGATTATTTGACTGTCTAAAAAATAGAGTAACAATGCATAGTTCAAAGCCACGGTCACAGTTTTTGAAAGTTATGCTCAGAAAATAGAGCCTCTGATGATGATAAAGTAGAGGAAGAAAATCAAATGGATATCTCACGAATGAAACCTATCTCTCGGGAAATAGGGGTTCTGGCTTGCATTAAGGCTTATGTACGTTCCAAAGCGATTCAATGCGGGGTGAGGGGTTTTATATATGGAAAATGGCTAAAAAGAGAAAATGCACTAGCAATGAGATCGTTCCAAAGAAATCGTGAATGGAAAAAGACGGAAAACCTATGAACGAAGAGTTTTCAATATCCACTAGCGGTCCTTCTTCTACATTTAGCTTGTCAGAATTGAGTATGTCAGATCCGAATGGCTCATTTTATCTAGTCACTAATAGGTCAGACGAAATAGAATATTTTATTAGATAGAAAAAAAATCCAAAGCTTTATTTGGGAGTTCCGAGTCATTCATTATTTGTTGTGAGCTTGTTAACTAAAAAAATGTGAGCTGGACAAGCTTGATATCTTTTCAACATTGAAAAAGATCAAATTGAATTTACCTTATAGGATATTAGGAGACGATTTTGGTGTGGCACTTTCCAGAGTATGTAGCATTATACAAAAAACTATACCGTTATTAGCAAGTTACCTTTAGCCATTTGTGCAAGTTAAGATAAGACTTCCTACTCCCTCCAGACGCAGATATGAAAATGTAGAATGTATTATAGATTGTTTTGAAATTACGATTCAGAAACCAAGTGTGAATTCTTTGTTTCTATTAATGTAGTCCCTCACCAAAAAGATATCGACTTCAGGTGAATTTGCAGAATCTGCTACAATAAATC
This sequence comes from Galerucella pusilla, assembly GCA_910591695.1. NCBI lineage: Eukaryota > Metazoa > Arthropoda > Insecta > Coleoptera > Chrysomelidae > Galerucella > Galerucella pusilla. The sequence continues at coordinate 12,272 of CAJUYI010005402.1, forward strand.
CGGTATCTACTGAGTACATCTTTAATAGCAAAAATCACTAACACTTTTAAAATTTAAAGATATTTCAACTGTCACCAACTTTCTTATGTGAAACGCAGCGGTTTACAGAGCACAATATGCAATGTGACGTCACAGTCGGTTCTGTCGCTTTTTAAGGGAGCTCAATTTTCAACCTCTGATATCTAAGTAGTGGGGAAAGTTCAAGAGCTGAAAATTACACTAGTTATTTTGATGATTCAGTTTTACAAAATAACGTAAGAAAAACCGAGAAAATATTTCATTGATAACAAGCCCATTTATCTTTTCTTAACAATGAAGTAGGTATTTTTGGAATATTGATTAAATGAGCAAAAATATTTTTTAACATATTGATTTAAATTTCAATGGATAAATAGATAAATAAAACCAAAGTGATGAAAATAAATGAAAAATCACTAGGTAATCAAAATAATAAAGAGATTAAATGCAAAAACCAGACGCTAGAAAGAGTAACAACATTTGAATATTTGGGAAGTATAGTAACAAAAGATGGAAAAATAGATGCAGAAATAACAAACAAAGCAAATAAATCAACAAAAATATACTGCTCTCTAAATAAAAAAATTCTTGGACATAAAGATATATACTTGGAAGTGAAAATGAAAATTCATAAGTTCCTACAATATTATATGCAAGTGAAATTTGGACTGTGCGAAAAAAGGACGAAACTAGAATAAACGCCATAGAAATGAAACATCTAAGAAGAATTGCAGGGAAAACTAAATGGGAAAGGATTAGAAATGACGACATCAGAGAGGTAACTAAACAGGAGCTGATAACTGGTGAAATAAAAAAGAGAAAACTTAGCTGAAATGGTCATATGGTAAGAATGGAACCAAATAGGTTAACTAAGAAAATAATGGAGATTGGGAAACCAATCAAAAAACAAAGGGCCTAGAAGGACCATAGCAGAAATGAAAAACCTTGCAGGAGACAAAAAGACATGGAAGAAATGGGTACAGGGCATGGAATTCCGACGCCTGAAAGGGCAAAAGGATCTAGAAAATAAGAAGAAGATTTAAATTGATTTAAAAACAGACATTGACATTTTTTGTATGAAGACTGAAATAAGATTGGGAACTAAAATAATTAAGACGACATTTAAGAATCCATTATAAAAGGACAAAATCGAACAGCAGTTTTCAAAAGATGATATCTGATCATTACACAAATGTTATCATTTTAATTTTATTACTGTGCAATACATTTTTATTTTCAAGATATTTATGGCCCAAAATTCATTATTTTTGTAAACAACAGTTAAAATTTCCTGGTGATATTTAAATAATAAGCCAAAAAAATACGAGTGGGTTTTTTTCTAGTTAAAAAGTGAGAAATTTAATTTCAAAATCAATATCTATTACAAATGTTTACATAAAATTCTGGTTTAAAAAGATATTGAAATGTCTAAAATTGCTTTTGGATTAACTGCAAAGAAAATTATGAAGAGTCAATGTAATTGTATATTATTCAATTCAATAAAATAACAGAAGGACAAAACATAAAGAAAGAAACTTTTTTTATTATTACCTGCTCCAGTATCTTTAGCCAGCATACTTTCAGACATTGTGATTTTGGAGGAATTGCTTGCAGATCGAAGAGATGAATAGAGAACACAACACATCCAAATAGCCAAGCCAATTATATCAAAACCACTGCTTCCTTTTTCAGTATGTTTTCCAAAAATACCCCACATTCCAGGATTACACTCCTCTAAAAAAATTAATCTTCTGTTAAAAAAAAATCAACGGACTTATGATATAAATGATTTGCGCTCGCAAGTGGTGATCAAAAAATGGGTCGAGGAGGAGCCTAACTCCTTTGGCCACCTTAGAACAGACAATAAAAGGCACTATATGGTAGCATAATATAGTAGGCACAATACTCTATAGTTTTACACATTATTTCACTACCTTTTAAAAAAACTTTTACAATACCTGATTAATATTAACTTACCATAGCAATATTGTAGATATATTCCAGAAACAAAAATAAAATTATGTTGAAAGATAACAATACTTACGTTCTGAATTGGATACAGCTGACCATGTAAGATAAGTAACATACAATGAAACTATTGAAGATTGCAATAGTCCAGATCTGGGTAATTTATCTTGAACAGCTGGCAAAATAGAGATTATGCTAACAATTATGGACAGAATTAAGTTGATCGAAATAAAGAATTTGTTCAAATCGCAGCCGCTTGACTAAAATAAATAATCAAAACTAGACAAGGATACTTTATTGATTCAATAATAATTGAGGTTAACAAATGCACCACAATACTATAGGAGCAAAATGGTAGTAAAGTGGATTTGCCTCATACGTACCTTGGTGTAAAATACATACAGAAGGACTACCCAAGTTATGGTTAAGGCATAATTCAGTAATGTCATTCCAATTAAAGCAAAATACCAGCCTTTCGATTCTGTCTCTTCATAATTACCAACCCATGCTTCTGCCCATGAGTGAGCAAAGTCAATTATCAAAATCAATTGGATAATTATAAACAGAAATCCACCAATCATGCCGAAATACATCCATGTTATACCAAAAGATCCTTCAGGAATGAAGAAGGCACCAATTATTCCTCCTATTACTAGAAGAAATTTTATACCCCAAAATCTAAAAAAAAACCTCAAATTTAAGTGAAGCAAAGGACTTGTTTATAAATTCAACATAAATTTACAAATGTATAAATCCAAACCCAATACCTGCTAAAATTTTGTTTTTGCATAATTTCATTTTGAGTGGAAAAAAGTGTTTACAAAAAGTTATAAGAGCACAATAAGGACCATTTGTCAGAGGTCTACATGAGATCATATGACTGATTTAAAGATGGCTTCTGCACTATGCTTCCAGCTTATGGAAAATAAAAGACCACTCAAATGCGGATATTTTGATACCAACTTATTCATCTTGAAAAATAGAACATTTGATAACATTGCTCCAATGTTGTAATTTAATTAATAAGCCCACAAAATCAGTTTATTTGTCGGAAATTTTCTATTCGATTACATAATCTAACCATTCATTATGACACCACCTGCTGCGGTGAAACAGAGTCGGACTTGTGAATATAGTTGTACATACGATGAATACTTGTTTCGTCGAAACAAAATAATGGGATTATATTTTTCACTGGTATAAAGATATGATAGATTATAGATTGCAAATATTTATACCTGACAGATCCCCGACAGGTAACAGGAGTATGAAAGAAAAGGGCGTATCCATCTAATTGTAGACTAACAAGTTTTAACTACAAATGACCAGTTTTAATAAATAATCGCTCTGGGTGCTAGAAGGGGGATGGGTAATTTGGTCCCCGCTACCTGTTTTAATCCTTTGGTAGCCAGGCACTTCGATAATCCGGCTGGTAATTTCTCCCCCAAACTAAAATATAATTATTTCTGCTTCTTGGAAATTTTTAGGAATAACAGGTGTTTAGACGGATATAAAACCCTTATATCATAATTTGCAATCATTTGAATTATTACTTAGTTTGAGTACGTG
>CAJUYI010005403.1:0-15824 GCA_910591695.1 Galerucella pusilla
GGGGGGGGGATTTCAACCCATAAAACCCCTCCCTTATATTTGAATAATAAATGATATAAGGAGCAATTCTATAAGCAAATGTTAAAAATAAGACAATCTGCTAACCCATTTTTGCAAGTCTGTATGCATATCAAGCTTTGAAGTATTAACGGAAAACTCTCCATTGGATACCATACATGTTGAGATTTGAATCATAATCTTTACTAGGTATAGATTAAAACATTTATAATAGCGGAAGCTTTGTCAAATATAACGGCGTACTGTTAATTTTTAACCACTTCTTATAGAATTGACCCTATAATCAGTTATAATATGGCAGGTTTTGTTGATTGAATTCATTTAAACTTCATTAACGCTATACAAGAAGCGGAAGAGTTAGCAGGTAGACCTCCTAGGATCTTTAACCCATTCATTGAACCTTTTGAGGAATATTCAGAAATATTGTCACATTTTTTATTAAGAGCAGCACTGCAACTTGAATCTCCCATTTTTTAACAACAAACAATAATAAAGGAAGAATGCTAAATAAATAATATCAAAAGCCAATTTGGACTCACTACACTTGATACAGTAGTTGGTATATTCTTTGCATAGAACTATTAGAACTGCATAGATAAGGTATTTTCTTTGCTTCTCAAATGTCACAAGTGACAAGAGACAAGACCATACGATTATGCGGTGTTGCCGGTTGCTAAATTCTTCGTGTACGAACGTTTATTCGAACGGTGTTGAAAAACATGATTTTAATTGATTTGAAATTTAAATTATCCATCATCGGATAGCAAGTTTAGCAAAATTTGATTCTACCCTGTCACAGGAGAGTTAGTCCTCTTCAAGGTTTGAATTGACTGAATTTAAAGGCATGATTTGACGGTCGCGGTAGGGACAGCTGTGGCTGTGCACCCAAAGGATGGCCATTTGGTTAATTTCCGCAATGTATCGCTGTTCCGAATGTTGCGAAAATTAAGATGCAGGAAAAAACCACAGAAAACCTGCATCCGCATCCCGGATAGGAAGGGAAAGGTGATTTTGTTGTTTTTCATATGTGTGTGATGCACTAATAAGTGCGGTTTTGTTGTGCGTAGCGGCGACTGCTCCTTCTTGGTTCCCGGTTGCTTTCCATACACTTTTCTTCCGGTTTTTGTTACACTTTTTTTGGAGCATTCGCTGTTTGGCGAGTGTGTGCTGTTTTTTTTTGTGGTTGCGCCTCGTAACCTGGAACTCCTCGCGGTGTCGTGTCTGTTTAAAAGAATGTTTTTTTCTAGATTTTTTCTTGAGTGTGTCGTAGAAAAAATATACTGTTCGACTCGTGTGGATTGTCCATATCGCACTCGAACGATTGAGCACTCCGCACTGGTGCACTTCGTCCTCGTGCGATATGGCCATCATATCCACACTAGTTGCACAAACTACTATTTCAATTCAAGGATACTATTTATTCTGCTTCTCTTATTTTTGGAGGGGTAACATTCATTTCAGTGTCTGATTTGCATTTTCTAGTAATTACAATTCTAATTCAAAGTCTTACAATTAGCTATCAATTATTTAAAATGTCACTTCTTATTCTGACATCTAATACACTCTATATATGACAGCTTGATAAATTAATATTCAGGGTAGTCCGTAAGTAATGGTCCAAAGTGGAATGGAAGATTCTTGGCCTAAAAATATAACAATCTGACGCAACTTCCTTCAATAAAATATTGATGCTAAGAAAGATACAGGGTGACAAAGTTGAAATGTTAAAAATGTTTTTTCTCAGTAAATTGGAAGGTTTTTGATATACAAACGTAAAAATTGGAAGATGAGGATTTTAGGCATGGGAAATCATAATATGTTTTCCGCTTCGAAGTATTTTCTAGAGGGAGCCACAAAAGCTATGTTGTTGGTGTAACTGTGCGATTAACTTATTTATCGTCAACTGTACATCTTTATTCTTTTTAAATATTAAAACTACATCATTTTAGCGACAAAAAAGTATAACTATCATTAGTCTCAAAAGTTACCGGTTTTAGAGATATTCGCATTTTTAAGCCCCCCTTCATAATTTTTATTTCATTTATTAGCACAAAAATGATAATGCTAGTAGGCGCTGATGTCAGCAAATTTATTATCAGGTATAATATAGCAAGAACATTGATAATTTGCAATAATATTGTCATATATTTCGAAAGAGTATTGCTTGCTCAAAGCAACCTTATAAATGCGAATATCTCGAAAACCGGTAACTTTTGAGACTAATGATAAGTATACCTTTTTGTCGCAAAAATGATGTAGTTTTAATATTTTTCAATAAATAGAGAGATACCGTTAACGATAAATAAGTTAATCGCACAGTTACACCAACAACAAAGCTTTTGTGGCGCCCTCTAGAAAATACATCGAAATGGATAACATATTATGATTTCCCAGGCCATAAAACCCCTACCTTCCAATTTTTACGTTTGTATATCAAAAACCTTCCAATTTATTGAGAAAAAACATTTTTTACATTTCAACTTTGTCACCCTGTATCTTTTTTCTATCATCAATATTTTATTGAAGGAAGTTGCGTCAGATTGTAATATGTTTCATTTCACTTTGGTCCATCACTTACGGACCACCCTGTATATGTCTCTGTAATGCAATGGCTTAGATGTCTGAATGTGTGATACAAAGAAATATAGACAAATAGAGCAACAAAATAGTAAGTTTTTGACAAAAAAACAGACAAGAAAACAGACTGCCATCATGTAGTATGAACCTCGTTTTATACTAGGATTTTGGTCATAAAAATGTACCTATTGTTTGTTCTATCTATACTGTATTTGAAAATCAAGAGAGAGTAAATTCCCAGAATAAAAACTAATTCGGTATGCAAAACTATAGTACAGTACGTGCGGTAAAACTTCAATATTTGTAATGCATTCTAAATTGTTTTTGTTAATTTCAATACAAAATTTATTAAATTTCTTGGACTATCACATTATTTTATGATCTTTCATTGTTACTACAGTAGGCCTAAGAGGATTAACGTGCGTCATAGGCGTAACCAGATTAGAAAGGGATAATTGTTATTTAACGACCTCCGAATGGCAACAGCTTCTAATGACAGATATTTTGACTTAAATAGTGCTTAAGTTTCTAGAAATGCAGTTATTTGATTTTCGATAAACGTGACAAATAGTAGTGACTAAAAATGGAAGCAGTTTGTGAGTATACGCCAGTGAAAAAATTAAAACTAGACCATTTATCGCTCAATGAAAAGATGGCTGTAGTGAATGTGTACCACTATTTTAAACATCAAAATCCCTCAAACACTATTGACAGTGTAGTTGAAACAACATCTAAGGCAATGGGATATGGAAAATCTACAATATATAGAGTTCTAAAGGAGGAAAAATCAGGTGGAGTAACCTCACCTTAAATTATCAGATGTTAAAAATCTCTTCAATATGGCAATATCTGAAGTAACAAGTGAAAATTGGCAAAAATGTATTAGACACGTTACAGAAATAGAAAAAAAAATGTGGGAGCTAGATAACATAATTGATATTACTATAGAGCCCATTGTAATTTCTCTAGAATCAGATGGTGAATCTTCTGACACAGAGTGCGAGGAACCATAACTTTAAAATTATTAATTTATGTACTTTAATTTTATTTTTAGATATTTATTTTTTAAGATTTAATATTGTCGTATTTTTTGCATGTTGCTAGTCAAATTTATTCCTTGCGGTTGTTTTTTTTTCTCATATACCTACTTAATTGTTTTTTCAGCTCCTCATATTAATTTATAAATAATTGTAATTATCTGTACATATTATATACATATTTTGTAAATAAACATATGCCTAAAACAAAATGCCTAAAATAATATTGACTTTTTCTTCATTTTACCCAAATTAAATTACTACTTACGAATTATGTTTATCTATCTAAAATTGGTAATCTAGGTATAAATAACTAAAACAAATTAAATATTTCTATTTCCATATTAATTTAATTTTGAAAACGCACGTCTATGGTTTACTGCCTTTAACACTGATAACTGCAAAACATTTCTGGGAATTTACTCTCTCTTGATTTTCAAATACAGTATAATAGGGTTCAAATCCTGATTGTGGTGATAATATAGGTCCTATTTATTTTGGTAATGTGTTGTTATCCACATCCATTATTCACTGGTGAATAATGTACAGGGTTATTCATTATAAATTACCCACCCCCTATCATCGTTATTATTACTTTTAGAAAAAAAGTCTCCTATAAAAATTGTTTGGTTAACGCTGAATTTTCTCAATATTCTATCAAAAGCTCAGTAGCGTGCAAATTCAAGGGAATACAAAAAATAATAGTTATTGGAACTTTAGTTCTTTACGTCAGGTTATGTTTGAGCGACCAGGGGTTGCGACGCAAAAGATCTGACCGTTACGCGTTACGTTACGCTACGTTATGTTACGTTGCTTCGTTATGTGCCTTGCTTGCGTGCTTGTGCTCTCTCTTTAGTCTCTCTCTCGTTTATGAAGCATCGATTCATATGCTCCGGCCGGGATTCGAACCCGGGACGCTCGCGTGGAATGCGAGCATTCTACCACTGAACCACCGATGCTATATTAAAATTCTATGCAGAGCTGGTATTCGCAGTGCTGGTGATCTACTTGAATTTGTTCGGATAAATTTTTACTATTATTTCCATAATTTTTTTTGCGCGATTAAGGGGTCTAGCACATTTACTTTTCGAAATACAGGGTGTTGTAATTTTGAAAACTTGAATGTTTTAATTCGATAACTTTAAAATGGATGGATAAATTAATTTGACATTTGGCAGGTTGTTTTTAAAAGTAAAAGGGCATATTTTGATAGAAATAGTAATTTGTGCAACTAGTGTGGATATGATGGCCATATCGCACGAGGACGAAATTTGAGCACTACGCCGTAGGTGGAGTGCTCAATCGTTGAAGTGCGATATGGACAATCCACACGAGTCGAACAGCATATTTTTTCTACAACTCACTTGAGAAAAATCTAGAAAATAAAAATTTCTATAAACTGTAATATAACTTCAAATTGAAATTTTAACAATTCATTTCACAATTCACAATTCTATTTTATGTTTCCACTAATTTTTTTGTGGTAAACGTACAGTTCTTGAATGTCCAATTTGTATAATGCTATACGGTTTCCCTTTTCAAATATACGATGCTGTTATAAGGAGATGTTGCCAGTCGGACTCTCTCATGAAGGGTACCGTACCATTATCTATAATAATGAATATTCTGCTAAATATTTCAAACGTCTACCTGTTGTCGTTATTAATATCAAGCAGAATAATTATTTAAAAATAAAATTAACAATAAAAAAAAAGATCTTCACGCGGAATCGAACCCGGGTCTACCGCGTGAGTGTCTGGTTTGCTTACTACTCGGCCACCGAGGCTTTGCAAATTGTTTATCTATAATGTCGAATGTATTACATAATTTTTGCTTAAAAGGTACTAAAGTTCCTACCGTGTGTTCCGCGACACGTTCTACATTTTTTTTAAATGGGACAACCTGTATATTTTCACATTTTTGGAATGGACTTTTTTTTCTGATTTCAAAAATATACAATATGTTATCCCTACCTTGTACCGTTTTTGAGTTATTAAATGTTGTAAACCTTAGTTTTAGTAATTACTGTAAATATGGAAAAGATAATTTATTAAAGTAAGCTATGAAAATGACGGGGTAACATATTATATATTTTTGAAATCAGAAAAAAAGTCCATTCCAAAAATGTGAAAATATACGGGGTGGGGTGTCCCATTTAAAAAAGAACTATTATTTTTTGTATCCCCTCAAATTTGCACGCTACTGAAGTTTTGATAGAATATTAAGAAAATTCAGCTGTAACCAAACAACTTTTATACGAGACTTTTTTTTCTAAAAGTAATAATAACAATGATAGGGTGGTAGGTAATTTATCATGAATAACCCTGTACATCATTATATTTGAATGTTCAAATGTAAAATGTAAACATTTTCAAATAGTTGTGCACAAATAAAATTTTTCACTCTTTCCTCTTATTATTTCAGATTCCTTTCGCTGATTTACATACCAGACTTAAATCAAAACCGGATATGCTTCTACCTGAAACTAATACGATGCCTGAGCCATCACAACCTCTCCCAGAATCCAACATGGCTTCAATTCTTAGTTCTAGTGCTTCTCAGCAAGTTATAAGGAAAATTCGAATTCCAAAATTGTCCAAACCAACAGAAATTGCAATGGAACCACCAAAGTTAACCAAAAAATATGATACATTTAAAACTACTGAAAAAAATGAAACAACTTCGATTGAATCGGCCCCACCAACGGAATCAAACAAGGAAAATAAAACAACCAAATCACCGGAACAACCAAGACGCGTGGAAGTGTTGAAAGTGTGCCCTCAGACTGGATTATTCAAGAATAAAGCTGGAAAATATTTGAATCTAAAAGGCGAAGAAATGCCTGAATTTGTTATTGACGATATAAAAGCTAAAATAAATGACGAACAGCAAAGTGATGTCCAAGAATTGTTCCCATTAACGACCGAGACCAGTATATGTTATAGTCAACAGCAAAAAGAAGCTGAATTAAGAAAATTAGCACCAAAGATAAACCCGGCAACTACAGAAAATACTAATAACCAAAAGAAGTTTGATGAAACTGTAGAAGCAGATGAAAACAATGATGAACAGCAAACAAATACAGATAATATTGTAACAGAAAACTCTATGAACATATGCGAGGAGACGGGCTTGTTGAGAGATCAAAACGGACACTATTTTGATTTCTCCGGAAATCCTTTGGAAGACGAACAGGTAGAAGCCGAAAAGAAACGAGCTAAAATAAGAGGGGAAACTCTATTTAAAATTACCAATATCTGCACAGTTTCCGATGAAGATTTCGGAAATAAAAAAAAGAAAAGTACCAAGAGCAGTACCGCCGATTTCGAAGATAAAATCGAAATGTACCAAATATCAAAAGAGGATTTATCTACAGACAAAACTAAAAAACCTTTAGTTACAGGGTTAAGAGAAATAATGAAAGAACTTACAAAGCCGTTGAAGCATAAAGATAAAACTGCGCCTGTCCAACAACAAAAGCAAGCTGGTAATTTTAATTCATATACCAACGATGGGATCTTAGGATCTCCAGTTAATATACTCAATTTTCAAGCCGATGAAAATCTAAGAATACCCCAACAATTTAATCCCAATCATCAGGTACCTAAGAAGACAAGAAGTGTAAGTTATTAAATTTGTTTTATTAGTCACAATTTTTATTTTTTTTTATTTTCTTTTTATTTTTTTTATTCGTATTAGCATACAATCCAACTTCAAGTGAGGATTGTATTTAAATTTCACATTTTATTTTGAATATTTTACGTTGTATTCCAGTAAATAAAGGAAAAAAGTTAACATAAATTACGCCCTATTTTCATCTTCCGGTTGGAAGTTGCATTTGGTACCTCATTAAACATGAGACAAAGTTCTGCATGAAAACCCTTGCGAGGGTTGAGAAAATGGCCCCAAAAGACCAGAAAAATAGGTTTTCAGTCAATATCTCCTAAAATATGGCAGTTAGAGATTTTCGGTTCAGTTAAAAATTGAAGTTCAATTAATTTTCTACAAAAATGGTCCTTATGATTTTTCTCGAAAATTTGACCGGCTTCGAGAGAAACGGCACCAAGCGCACCTCGAATAATGAGCTTCTGTGCTGTATGTCGGAGAGCACAGTCCGTGTATTTACACATCAGCGGGGGGACAAATTATTCAATAACTTTGTGAAAAATGCATATTTTCTCATGATTCAAAATTCATGTGAAAGAGGAATTCTGCTGCTATCATACCCTGTGAATTGAGTCACGCTTGACTGTTTTGGCCATATCGGAACACGGGTCAAACTTTCTGCTCCCGGGCAATTTTGACCTCGCCAGGAATTTGTTCCTATTTTTTTTGTATTGCACTAATTTACTCAAAATTTTCTTGATTATGGGTCCTCATAAGGTCCTTTGTCATCCCTGAAATTTGTATACCCTAATTTTTTTTATTTTCATTTAATCGTTGTTTATTGAATCCCAAATGTTTGCTGTTTTTGGTGCGCGTTGAAATTTTGTGAACAACCATCAATTAAAAATGTATACATGATCCGATTGGTCTCTATGATACATCATTTGAAAGCTAAGAATGTCTACCTTCCGATTGTGCAATTACTTTTTTTGACGAAGTCGTCCATTTTTCAATAAAATTAGAAAACGCGGGCTCAAGGAAAAAACGCACTTTTTTTTTGGTGGTTTTTTTCTCCCTTCTCTTTATTTCTAACATTTTAACACCTTAACTAGTGTAACGGGGAAATTCCCACCTTTCCATCGATGTATATAAGTCATACCTTTGATACCCTGGGGAAAAACCAGTATATCTAAATGTATACGCTATAATTTATTATTTTCGTTCCTCCGTCGTTCGCCGCGCGTGTGCTCTACGTGGCGCTCGTGTCGTCTTCCACAAACCATGCGGCCACGCTTGGTGGCATAAATGTGTTTGCTTTCTGTCATTATTTTGATAAATATTATTGTCAATTATAGAGAGAAAAGTCACTTAACTTTTATCACCAACCCAAAACATAGAAAGTGAAGATTCAAATCTTGTAAAATTGGAGCAAAAGGTGAGAATTTGTTCAAGTTGTCATTATTTTGATAAATATTATTGTCAATTATAGAGAGAAAAGTCACTTAACTTTTATAACCAACCCAAAACATAGAAAGTGAAGATTCAAATCTTGTAAAATTGGAGCAAAAGGTGAGAATTTGTTCAAGTTGTCATTATTTTGATAAATATTATTGTCAATTATAGAGAGAAAAGTCACTTAACTTTTATCACCAACCCAAAAATAGAAAGTGAAGATTCAAATCTTGTAAAATTGGAGCAAAAGGTGAGAATTTGTTCAAGTTGTCTTTATTCAAGAACATTTGTTTACAAGCAACTATTCTAAGTGAAATATTGGTCTGTTCTTTCTTGTTATAGAAAAATGGAGGTCAACTCTGCTACAGCAGTGTGTTTCCTTTGTAAGGAGCCTGTTTCTGCGGATGCTGTCACCGTAACTCGTGGCTTAGAAAATTTTATTGATGTTAGCAAGGAAAGGAAGGATAAACATAATATTTTTTTGGAAAAACAAACGTCTTTGCAAATGCACAAACAGTGCAGGAAAGAAACGCTACATTGTCAAAGGTAGAAATGGCAGCTTCCAGTGGAACAATTTTGACTCTGACGAGACCAAAAAATTAGAACAATTGTGCATCCCCAAGAAAAAAGAGCGCAGGGCTACCTTGCTCATCTATTTGTGGTTCGTGTGAGTCACGCCAGTGCTCGAATTATAAAGACAGCGATAATATGTTATCCCAAGAGGTAGAATTAGAGGAAACTGTAGACTCAGAAAAAGTTGTTGACGGGGTAGAGCTAGAGGGAGCTCTAGACCCAGAAGAAGTTCTTGACCAAGAATCATATGATGACTGGTGACGAACAGACTTATGTCATAATTGCAATGAATTTTTATATACTTTCTTCATCAATTCACGGACAACTAACCCCCCGTGAATCTCTTGTACTTTTGTTAAAAAATTTCTATGTAATATTTTAGTCTATAATGTATTATTCTTGTATTAGGTTGTCCCGTTGATAAATAAATAAAAAAAATATATTTTTCTATAATAAATGAAACATGAAGAGCGTTTATAACTCGTTATTCCAAAAACCTCAATCAGTCTGGTTGCAAAAAAATTTGCAAAAATTTGCGGAAAATCTGCAAGAAATTGTTGCTGATTATTATGGGTAAATATTCTTCACTCTTGAGGCATTTTCAGTTTTTCTTACCAAGAGCCTAATGAACTTCAGTATTTCGCCACATGTGCAAAGCTGATTGTTGCTAGACTCAGGTCCACTGGTGAGGTCCATCTCGCTAGAATTAATCTTATAGCCCGTTTTCCTAATAAGTATATCTTGAGGCCCCATCTGAGAGGAAAACAAGACCCTCTGAAACATAAATATCCATCAAAAGTGTCTGGTTACAGGGTTTCTCATTTATGGCACCGAGGATTTTCTCAATCTGTAAAATGTGGTGGAATGTGGTGTAAAATGATGTGGAAGATGAAAACAGGGCGTCATTTATGTCAACTTTGACTTTTTTTCCTCCTTTATTTACTGGACTATTGGTTAGGATACTCATTGTAGGTAATGGTATTTTAGTCTAGTCGGGTTAGCCCAAAAACTATCACAACACTGATGTGAAAGCAGTGAGATTGTTGATGGAATCTCTCAAAAATATCATGGTTAATGAATCAGGGTTGTGCAAAAGCCCACTTTTTTTAGAAAAAGACGACCCACTGGGTTTTTGTGGGTTTTTGAAAAATTTTGGGTTTTTGCAAATTTAAAAATGCCGCGCTTTTATTAGTCTTAAATACTGGTAGTTGTCAGTCATGCCAAAACATGCAATTTTAAAGACGCAACTGCAATTGTTTGTTATGAAAATAAATAAAATATGAAGTATGAAAATACGCAATCATCATCAGCATCAATGTTTTGTTTGAGTTCGACCATTGCTTTTCAAACTTGCATAGCTGTCCAGCCTCAAGTGCATCAATAGAACGCATATTTTCAACTTTTGGTCATGTTTGGTCAAAGCTCCGAAATCAGCTAGGTGTTGAAAAAGTATCGAAGATGGTGAAATTTTTCAGATTTTTAAGAAAACCATCCAACCAAACCAAATCCAAATAATTTTATAACAGGTATAATGTTATTGTTATCACTTATATTAGTATTACTTAATATGTACACATCGCGTTATATAAAACTGGTACAACTATTATAATCCAAAATAGTGTTTTTGTAGCTGTGTAAATTGATCTTTTAAAAATTGTCAATGCTAAATCAGCTGTTATGGTATAATTTCTAGGGCAGTGATGCCAGCTCAACAAAAATGTTAGTATATGTAATGATGAAATTAAATTGTAAAGCAATAAAACAAATTGGAAAAAAGAAAAATCTATTATATCATTTATACACAAACAGTAACTAGCTTAAATTTAGAAATAGTGTGATATTGTAATAAATACAAAAGTATTACATTTTTACAGGTTCGAATAATTTTTTAAATAAAATTTGGTTGGTTAATTAGATGACTGATTTAAATGGTAGCGTTTCAATGTTATTTTCAGCAATATAATTGCGTACGCTGCGAGCAGTGTGCACTGAGCAATTATCATGCTGAAAAATAAAATTATCATTGGGGAAGATTTCCCTAACCGATGGTAACATCACTCCATCTAAAATATCCAAATAATTCCTCGCATTTAATCTTCCTTCGATTCCCAGCACATTCCTAAACCTCCTCTATACATCCAAGCCCAAACATTTACAGAAAATCGTCCAGACTTATCATAAGAAGAAATATAATTTTCTTTAAACCTACTTCGAGGAGGTCTATAAACTCTAATATGGCCGTCATTATGTGATTGGAATACTTTTTCATCGGAAAAAATTACCCTGCCCCAAAAATTTAATGGATCGTTTAAAACATAATTTAAGGCAAATATTATTCTACCTTGCTTATGTTCTTCATTTAGTTTGTATTTCCGGGCGGCTGCACAATTCTTTAAATTAGTTTTTCTAATTCTTCTTAATGCGGTTGTTATTGAAGCATTGAAGTTTACTGCAACTTTTGCATGTCCTTGCAGTATGGAATGGATTTTCCCTCATATAATCAGTCTTGCTCCGCTGTAGTTATAAATGGTCTTCTAGTTCCTCTTTTTCTGCTAACAGTTTGAGCGTTATCCCACCTTTTTTTAATGTTTTGAATCGTGGTTCTACTTCTATTTAACTCTTGTGCAAGTCGTCTAATGGACCAACCATCCTCTATTTTGGAAATGATTCGCATTTTATCGAATTCACTTAAATGTGCTGGCATCGTGGATAATGCGTTGTGTCAAATTTGACACATGTGTCTGTTTGTCATTTTGATTAGTTAAGTTTGGTTTACATAGGGAAAAAAAGTGTACCAGTTTTATATGCCGCGGAGTGTACTTAGAGGAACAAGGTTTTCATTTTGTAATTGTATTACATCTCCTCTTTGTATTTTTTTGTTTGCTTCTAGATTTTTAGAATCTGCAATCTTGATTTTTTGTTTCTCCTAACAAAATTAAAATTAAATGTTAAAGCAAGATTTTTTTAAAAATAAATTGGAAATTGGATTTGATATGCATCGGAGTTTCGTGTTTCTTAATTCTTAGTTGTTATAGCAAATTTTATTACAAAAACTCATCTGGATTTTTCTTATAACAAAGACCCACAAAAACCCACCCATTAAACCCAGGGGGTTTTTCTAATGATGGTTTTTTCTATACAACCCTGTTAATGATAATAAATTGCCTCCGATGGTTTTTAGGCTGTGCTAATTGTACCGGGTGTCCCAATAAAAATGGCTCTCGGCCATATCTCGGGAACCGTTTACAGCTTCGGGAAAAAGAAATTTACAACAAAAGTGACCTCGAGAAAAACTTGGAAATTATCCATAAAGTTGTAGGCCCATCGCTAGAGGGCGTATTTGACAGTTGAAATTTTAAAATGCAAACTTTTTTAAAATTTACCCAATTAAGGAGCATATTAGGGGGCGTCCATTAATTACGTGAGGCATTTTTGAGAATTTTTCGACCCCCTCTCCCCCCTTGGTGAGATATCGTGAGATTTTCCTCAACTCCCTCCCCCCTCCCCTAATCTCACGCGAGATTCTTTAAAACCTTTATTTGGGCTGTAAACTTGTTGGGTTTTATTGAAGACTAGCAAAGACTAGTATTTGTGAATATTAACGTAATTTTTTTTTAAACGCAACTTTACACCGTTTTCTGCGAGAAAAATAATTACGTGATATTTGCCAAGACCCCCCGTCCCCCTTTAATGAGATTTGGAAAGATTTAGCTTGACCCCCTCCCCCCCTAGAACACCTCACGTAATTAATGGACGCCCCCTTAAATATTATAATCAGATTCCTCGACAAATTCTGCTTATTTTAAATATTTATGACAAGTTCAATTCTATCTCTTCAAATAAGGGGTGGGGGAGAGTGGGAACCTTGTTACGAAAAAGCGCCTGTAATTCGGGTTCTGCTTGACCGATTTTAATAAACTTTGAAAGAGCTTTTATTGAACAATCGAAAATTTGTGAATATAAAGCAGTCTGATGAATTTATTTATATGAATAATACAAAAATATGCATGAATACACGGAAAAACATCAGTATTTTGAAAGTTCTCAAGTATTTTCAGTTAGAAAAAGAAGCTGGTAATTATTAATTTCATAGCCTTCTCGAATTTGGCTAAATACAATCCTGATGATTTTATTTATCAAATTTAAGGTTAGCTATATGTCAAAATTGCAAATAAAATAAACGACATGTCGAAAACCCGGATATACGATATACTTGAATTTATTCGGATGAATTTTTTACTATTATTTCCACAATTTTTTGCAAGATTGATCTTTTTTAGAACTTTAGTTGGTTACGTTAGGTTGGAGCGACCGGGGGTCGCGGCGCAAAAGATCTGACCGTTACGTTGCTGCGTTATGTGCCTGCTTTATGTGTTAACGAAGCAGCGATTCATAGGCTAGATAAAACTGTAATGCCGCCATATATCGATATCTCGGGTTTAAATTTTACACAAAGGTTGATAATATAATAGTATAATAATCGATTGTTGATAATCGATTAGGAGATATACCTTACAGTTACGCACGTCCGTTTTAAACTAAAAAAATGCTGAAAATATTTTAAATTGATCGATAGATTGAAGAAAAAAACCGAGGACAGAATTTTGTAACGAAATAATTCATCTACTACTCTACAACTACAACTTAATGATAATCGATTGTTAATCGATCAATAATAATCGATTATAGATTGATTAATAATGATCGATCGTTGATCGATCAAAAATAATCGATTATTAATCAATTGATAATAATTGATTGTTGATCGATTGGAAACAATCAACTTTTAACTGATTGGAAATATTCGAATGTTCATCGATTACATACAATCGGTTATTAATCGATTGTTGATGAAGGATTGATGCTAATCGATTCTAAATCTATTTTCTATAATCGATTGTTGATAATCGACTATTTAATCTATTGTTGATAATCGATTATTTAATCGATCGTTGATCGATCAAAAATCATCGATTATTAATCAATTGATGATAATTGATTGTTGATCGATTAGATATAATCGATTATTTATGGATTGTTAAATGAAGTTTCATCCAGAGTAAAATAAATTCTTATATTAATATATGTGTATTAATTTATTGATTCAAAAAATTTGGTTATTGCTTAAAAGAAACTAAAGTTCTTACCGTGAGTCCCGTGACACGCTCTTCAATTTTTTTGTTTTCTTTTATTGCGTTTAATCATAACTTCCAAGTAAAATCCGTAAGATGAATAAGACAGACTTATGCAATTTTGACGGGATAAAAAAGGATATGTATTCAGTTTTCGGCGATTCCAAAAAGTCTTTCACCAGCGAAGTTTTTATTTAAATGTCAGTTTTGTCACTTTGACAATTCAAAGTGACAATATGAATAATGAGAAGCAATTTTCCGGTATTTTGCATCCTCAAGCAAAAAAAATGGTACTTAATCTGATAGATTATCTCGAGAATTAATGAAAAAGTGGAAATTCGTCAACCAGTGTGCAGGAAACATCAACCATCATAAATTTTTTTTCGGGTATATTCGTAATATCACATTTTGGTAACCTCTGCGTCTTCTGATTTGATATATTATGGTTAGTGACCTTTGAACCCACATGATAAGAGCGCTTTTGACTATATCTCAGTGGATATCTGTCAGTTTGTTTTTTGAAGTCGTTTTTATTAAAAATAACTGTCAAATAGAGAGAAGTAGAAGGATCGTAATTTAATGTTATATTTTAGGTACTTCACACCGCATTGTCGAACAAACACGTTTATAAAGTTCAAAGATTTCTTGAAGAGTCTGATAAATTATCAAATAAGTTCTCTTTAAGTACATACATGAAAGCTTCAACTTCAGATGACTTAAAAGAACCTGCCTACAATAACGACATTAATACAGAGAATGGTACCTACAATAATCCATTGTCTGAAGATACAACAACTGATTTTCCAGTGAGGATTAAACAAGAGCCATTGGATGAAGGTGAAATGAATCTAAATGCTGATATTGGGGGGTATGTATTATTTACTGATATTCAAGATTATGCAGGCAAATACCCGTAATTTACTTTATTGGGTGAACAAAAATCATGGAACTCGCGTTATTGTAACACTTTCCGTGCTATGCAACCATCCATAATACCAGGGATCCTATTCTCAAACCGTGACATATTTTGTCGCATGCGAGAAATCCTCTTTGTCGAATAAAGTCTGAATATTCTTAGTCTCAAATGTCGCCTTCGCAAATTTTTGATAGACAAATTGTAGAATGGTCAAAGGCAGTCGACAATTCATGTCGAATGCGAGAATTTCATTACTTGCTAAATTTAGGGTGGGTATTATAAAACTATTTTGACATATAACTAAAAGTTAACTTGTAGAATGACGACACATGTTATAGTTAACTTCAAAATGGCGGAGTTAACTTTGTCGGGTGGAAGAGGTATCGATTAAAGTTAACTTTATGGTAAAATCGGGTTTTCGTGATTTGATAGTTGCTCTGTTCTGTCGGTTCAGTCAACAATTTGACATTTTTAACCTTAAAATTATATTGTGAATATTTTGATTGCTTTTGC
>CAJUYI010005404.1:0-15821 GCA_910591695.1 Galerucella pusilla
GTTCCATTGAATATTGACAATTACAATAAAGAACTAAATATAATAAAACGAATAGCGGTTGATAATAATTACGATCCAAATTTAATTGACATCATAAATAAAAAGATACGAAAACATACTCTAGAACAAGTATTTCCTTCTGATAAAAACAAAAATAACCAATTCAAAAGCTTAACTTACTTTGCAATAACATCCTTAAAAATAAAATCATTTTTAGGAACTTTGGACTTGAATATTTGCTTCAAAACCGACAACAATTTATCCAAATTCATTAAGAACAACAAATCCAAATCTTCAAAAATAGATAAATCAAGAGTTTATAAATGAAAATGTGGTAATGACGACTGTGATAAAATTTATATAGGTAGAACTTTTAGGAATTTTAAAACTAGAATTTCAGAACACAACCAAAAGTCAGATTCCAACTATTCAAATCATTTATCAGCAAACCAACACTCTTTCGATTCAAATTTTGAAATTTTGCTCATAGAACCTGAATCATTCAAATTAAATCTGTTAGAAGCCCTAGAGATAAATAAAAACAAATATTCAGATAATCTTCTTAACGACCAACTTGATATTAACAATTCTCCATTATTAAACCTTTTTACCTAGAAAGGTTGCTGTAGGATTGTTGTGAATGAGTTTCCAGGTAAACTGGTTAAATACTTTAGTTAATCCCATATTTAGACAAATTCATTTCATTCCCTTGTAAATATATTATAATTTTATTGTTAAATATCGGTATAATTTAGTATTAAGGCACTGTATAAATTGAAAATTTCTCATTATACCTCCATTCGTTTGAAAAAGTTACTGTGTTAGCGAAACGCGTCACAACTTTAAGGTTGAATATAATGTAGAGTTAACATAAGATAAAATTGTTTGATTTCATAATTTACTATGGATCCACATCAAGTAAAAGCCTTATCTATTCAATCAATCTATTAACCTGTACTAACTTTCTAAGAATTTAGAGAAAAACGTTAAACACCCGGTAGTTATTTTGTGTATATCATTAGTTTTTTCATAGAGTAGTATTCACGATCAAAAAAATGAAAATAAAATGGAGATGTGATTATTGCAATTTCTCTGCTATACTAGATTTCCTATTGCATAGGAGCACAAGAAAGGGTCGATAGCCATAAAGCGGTAATAAACCATTCGCGTATATTCTTCGGTAAAGACCCGAATGGTTACATTTGTATCACATTATCAGTAAGTAATTACTACAGTATTAAGAGCCGATTTTACATTCCGGTATTAACTAGGTATTTTCGGTACTGCTAAACAATGGAAGTTTTGACAACTCTTCGGTCACAAAGTATTCCAGGTATCTATAAATGTAGATAGGTACTTGAATTGTGCAATCCTTAATATAATCAATAAGTTATCTTCTGGTATATGGATTATATCCTGAAAATAAAATATATTTTTCAGTATTTGCTGCGCTTTTGTAGTCGAAATGTCATCAAAATTGAGCATCGTAGTGTGCAAAGGTGTTTTAGATTTTGAAGCTAGGACTATAGCAGTAGGTATATGATGCACTTGTGCACCAAGCACCTTCAAGTACTGTTGAAAGTATAGTTCCTACGTGTGCCTTTGAAATCAAAGGGAATCGATCAGAATCAAAGAGAACTTTTGGAAGCGGTGGTGGACAACGTTACCAAAAAAATAGCTGGATCGATGCTGTAAGCCACGGTTATAAAGAAGATCAAAAGATGTGGGACCTTGTTAATCTTATTGAAGAAACCTTCAGTAATTACAGTGACTATGTCTGATTCGGATGAAAGTGATAAGATTTTTCAATAAAAAATTGTTTTCGGACTACGCCTCATATTTTAGTATTGTGTATACAGGGTGATTCATAACTATTGGGACATAGGATAATGGTAAATTGTTTGGACCAAAATATGGCGATAGGACAAAATATACCAATAAAAAATTGATTTGGGAAAAGATAAAGGGCATTGAAGTTAATTTTTTTTTTTCGATTTTTGCTAATAATTTCACTGTATATTTATCCATTATTATCAAAATCGGCACAGGGGCATAATTTTATACAGGCAATAGTATTTTATGTATTATTTGACATTTTGTTGATTTCTGATGATGAAATTGACTGGTAACTTTTTTTGACGAAACATTTCAGTGATTCCATTTGAAAATATGACATAAAATCAGGAGAAGTAAGTCTGATATATTTTCGACTCGCAAAAGTTGTTAACGCTATTGTTGTGAGCATTTGACCCACTTTCAGTTTTTTGCCGCTGCAAATCCAATTCATTGTTTACTGGTAATAGAACGGTAGCACATGACACTTGTAGGCTTCATTATTTTAAACGGAAGCCGTTTCCACTATCGAGGTTAATGTGGAATCAAGTATAATAAGGCTATTGCCCAAGACCTAAACTTGCTAATCGAGGCTATAGTGGACATTAAAAGTGATAATTGGAAAATTATTGACAATGTTTTCAACATCTACTAAGATAGCAGAATATTCGACATACACTAGTTAATTGTTTTTTATATCCACCCTTTCATCAATTTTCAACCTCCTTTTTTCAAGCTTGGATTTGTATGCCATGTTTTTATAATGATAAAGTAGTACCCAAGGAACACAACTGAGTACGTAGCATCCATTGATTAATTGTTCTAGTTTCGTGAAAATTCCAAGTTTTTGAATATTCCCTGTAGCATTAGCAAGTTTGGGCTTTGGATAATATCATTATCCTACTAGTTTTCCACATGAAACTCGACTATGAAAACGGTCTACCGGTCTACAACAATGGATAATAGTTAGAGTTGAATCTGTTGCTCTTGACTTCCGTTGGAATCACATCTTCTAAGTTGATTGCTTTTTTGTCTTCTGATATTTCAATTATCATTAAATTCAATTCTGAGACAGTTTATTGACTGCGCCATGTATTTTTGTAGAGTTTCTTATATTTAAATAATGTATAATATATCACATTCACAATGTCCCTCAAAGTCTGTTTGACAACCAACTAACTTACAGCCCATGTCAAAACACGCAAGGTTCAACTCCAACGTAGACCCAATTCTTGTGAATCGGAGAGTAGAACCTATGAGTAGAGCAGCCGAGAGAAAGGAGGCGTGATTCTATCGACAAACAAATGTACAGGGTGATCCGTTTCAGCTAGCAAAGCTTATTATTATCAAATTAAAAAGAAATATCTAGCTTTTAATATGTTTGTCGTCGAAGCACCCAGATGTTCACATTTCTTCGGTTGGGTCAATTTTGGAAAATCGTTCACTCATTTGGATTTGCACTTATCAATCTTATTTCAAAAGTGGATGTAAATTTTGAATCATTCAGGTTTAACAAGATTTTCCATAGATCTTGAAGAAATTTCCTCTTTTTTTTTTTTTTTTTTTTTTTTTTTTTTGACAGGTGGAAATACTTTATGTACATCTACTACAAGTTATAGTGTGGGACTCCCGGTTCGTTTGTGCAGGTCCGATTTACCCACTAAAACCACCTCCTCTACCTATTTTCAAAATAACTTAACCCATTCGCACATACTCCCTAGTGGCTAACTCACTCCAAATGGTAGAATGAATCCAAAAATTTATAGTTGAAGACATGAACAAGATCACTATCAAACGAACCGAAGAGGTTATGAAAATTGAATCAAATATTGAAGAGGTCAGAATGTTTATTCAGCGCCAAAAATTGTTTGGATGTAAATATGTCCAACTGTATTTATTTTGATTCAACTATCAAAGTTCAAACAGAATTGATATTACCGACAAAGAACCGACAGTGAATTAATTATAAAATATAGTCTAAGAGTACAAGCCAGTCAATGTTCGTCAGTGTGTTGATTTTTTCGTTTATTTTAGTTCGTGTACAAGAAATGTTCCTGCTCATAGCGAATGATTATAGAGATTATAGATTACACCTACTGAGTAGGTTTGCGTTTGTTTGAGATATCCTGGAAAACATACAATGGAAAAAAAAATAATATCTTCATGCGAGAACATTGGAAACAATTCTTTGCTCGGTAAATAATAATTTGAACAAACCTTACTTCAATCGACACAATCTCAATACATATAATTTGGCCGCACTCGATATTTTAAAATATTCAATCCCAAGTTTTTTAATTTGAGATATACAACATGGAAACAGGATTATACTTGCAGATTCAAATTTGGACGCACCGAAGTGAAGTATAATATTTTGTTAGTATCTAAGGAGTAAATATTTAAATTTGTCTAACTATAAATGAAACACTTAATCAGCAGCGTAGACTGAGGGACTTACAAGGTAAATGGAAAAGAGTATACTATTTTTGTGATATCCATAGATCTCCGACAAGTGGAGATCTTTGGATGTTTTTTTGAATCCATTGTATAATCGAATAAACTCAGCTCTTTTATACGCAATTTATCCACTGTTTAACATTGTAACATGATTTATTCACAATGGTTAGGCGAAAAATGTTCCTGATTCGAGCCATGGTGGTACAGGCACAAAGCATATTACTCTGCTGTTCCATCATCTTCCACAGAGACACGAAGACAGCAAGTTTGAAAATGGAGGTAGGTCATTAATATGTGTAGTGAATAGTGATGATCCTCAATTGGATCACTAAGGCACTCTTAAATTTTCCAGTAACACAGACACGCTTCCTAAACAAAATATCTAGAAGCTGCTGACGGTGCAGAAAGAAGTATTCCATGGACTTCGAGTGAATCTATTATTTATTATCATTCGAAAAATCCCCCACTGAATGATTAAGAAAAATCGTCTCAATTTCTATCAAATTCGTATTTATTGTCAAATTGAGAGGAAAAGATTCGATTTCTTTTTTTTATTTAAAACGCCATCTTGTTAATGAAGTATGCTAAGAAACATTGAGATATATCTTCCTGAATATAGTTATGTTTGTGTTTAAAAAATAATCGTACCAGCCTTTGTCACTCCCACTCATCTCAAATGTCATAATATATAGGTATCGGAGTAGGTCAAAGTTGAAAAAGAAAAGCAATATAATGATCATCATAGAATACACCAACTGACAAGAGGCGAAATGCTTTTGTTGTTGTAGAGGTCGAAATAAATGTCCTTGAACGTGAAAGCTAACCTTGATATACACTGCGCACCATAATAAATGCTTTTCTTCGCCCTATATTGTGAAAAACGAATTTTGACACTGTTTTGAAGGATGTAAGTAACAAATACCACGAAGCTATCAATTGACTTTTACGACGGGTTGTAAGTCAACTGACCACTCTTATTATGGTATTAATTTATGACAAATAAAACGTGTATCTTTTCCATTCATGAGAATACTCATAATACAATTATGAACATTATCCACAAGACTGGATGTATGTTTTCTTGTTTTTTTCTCAATTGAAATTGAAATTCTCTGACTCCATGATTTCTCCATTTCTCACCAAGTTTTCTGATACTTTTGAAGTACTGCAGTAGATTCCTGACTTTGTTATATTGTATAAAATATTATTTGCAACTTCCTTCCTATTGTTGTTGCTCTCCGCTACATAACTTTCTGTAATAGTTAAAGATTTTAATATCGCATGAATGAGCGAGGATAAGAATTCGTCATGTAGGATCTTATAACAATGCAGTTTTTGAAATAAAATACCTTCTTATTCCATCTCCACGCTTAGTCACTGTGAATTTAAGTGTCATTCCATTTTTAGAATCAGGAATAGTTACAATTATTTATCCCTCAATTCAACATTGTCCATTTCCATTGCACAAACTCCACTTGAACGGTACGCTCTAGTATTCCCCATTATCATTACCACCTTTATAATTATTGCATGAATACTATCGAAGCTTCAAACATTTCCACTCATATCTTCCCTGTCAGAAACATTAAATTTTTGTGGTTCATATCTGTCATTTCTTGTTTTTAAAAATGCTCGAAGTTTAGGATACTTGAGAATAATTATGTTCTCCTGTATGAAAAGGGAGGACTTCAGCATGGAACGTTCACACTATAAGCTTGATGAAGAATGATTTTCTGTACGCCAAAAGCACGGTTTTCGTTGTAGCAGTATAGTAGCAATCTTTGCTTGGCACCATTTCTTACAGTATTGATACGTATTTTTTCCTTGATTTTCTGGCAGCAGCGACAGACAAGCGATATTTACTGATTTTTCTATATCCATTTTGATATACAAATCAATGGACTGAATTTTTGATTATGAACTTTCAGCTTAACATTGTTAATAAAACAATGTCTTTGAAATCGGTTGAAGCTGTCCATAATTTCATGCGAGAAGTAAATTAATAAAATTCTGTGGGGGAAGAAAATATCTTATATACACATTCACTAGTCTCAAACTTTAGGTATTGCCAGCCCTCACTACCACTCGGGCGTAAAATCGTTCTGGACTAGCTAAAGCAATTTTCATCCCCCATAGTTGAAATAACTATTACATTTTCACTCGAATCACACTAAGAAAAAATATTCATTCATAAAGTTGTGTATTATATTGGTGTTTCCCATCAGTAACTATTTCTGAACTTTTCGATGACAATATGAACGTGAAATAGATCATTTAAGAAAATGATTCCAGCCCACTGTAACGTTTATATGAATAACTTACTTGATTCAATGAACTTTATTATAATTTTATTGATACAAGTTAAATACAATGAGCATGACTGTGTCTCTTCAGGTTAGGCTCGAACCATGGAGACTAGACATAAGGAGCACAAACTCTGTATTATGAAAAGTGTCATCGAAATGCGTTAAATTGTGATGGCGCTCGTGTAGCAAACTGGTCTGAAACGTTTAGTTGGAATGTCATGGTAAATTATTTAAGGTTATGTAAATGGAGATGGTTTGTTTATTTTAACTAGGTTACATTTTATGCTTGGTTTTAGCAAATTTCAAGGAAAAAATAAGTATCTCGCGTAGCTGGTGCTATGTTTGATTAAAGGTAAGTTTCTTTAATATATTTATAAAATTGTGCTGCAAAATAGTAATGAAAACAATAAAAAATATTCCATATATTATTTCAACACATTATGCACAAATATGTACCCATCAATCACTGATTTTTTCTGTTGTTACGGATAATGCCACAAAAATGCTGATAAGTATGAAAGATATCCACAGAGGATTTAGAGTGTCACTGTGCAGTAGTAATTGGGACTATTCTCAGCACATCCAAGAGTTACAATTGATTGAAAGTGAATCAAATAAAGAAGGTACTTCTTTTAAATAATTCCAATTATATATGATTGGAACCAACACCAATTTTTGTTACAAGAAAGACATTCAAGATAGCATTGGTGGAATATACAATTGTGATTGGACTATTTCAAACTCAAAGAAGATGTGGTAGTTGTGCTATAAGTGGAATGCTGAAAAGTACCAAAACAATTTGCGGAGAGTGTGATGTCCTACTATTTTGCTATACATTATCACAGTTAAAAATTGATATGTTCTGTAAAATAAGTGTATGATTAGTACATATAAAAATAAAACAGTTTTATCAACAGGATTCATAAAGAGAAAATAATATCCTCATCACAGTTAGTACACATGCAAGTGGAATGAAAGCATTTAAAAAATATAAATAGGTATATAAAGAATTTGAAAGCAAAAGTAGATTCTTCTTCCTTCCTACAGGTCCTCCTGAGGACATTCTTCAGCTGTGAAAGATTCGTAATTTAGGGCTAAATCTAAAGCAGTCTTCTTGAACTTCTTTTTATATTCTTTGATTTCGAGAGTGTCTAGTAAGTTGTTGAGAAGTCTGATACAAGCATAATCTGTACTCGACAGTCGATGTGATGGCTGATTATAGTTTATGATTGTTACATGTATCAGCACAATGCTGTAAGTAAATTAAATTATGTTGTTTTGAAGATGAACATCAAACTTCATATAGGTAAGTACCTACATTATATTACAACCATGATATTACATATTATAGGGTACTACTTATTTCAAATGAGAATTTAAATACACAGTTTTTCTTGAAGTCAATCAAAAATAGGAGAAAAATTTTTGGTAATAAAAAATTTGTAAATATTTGTGGAAACATTTATTCGTTAAAAAAATCACAAATATTACTGGAAGTGTTCATGTTCGAAACATGAACATATTTGTTTTTAGTAGATATATCAATGAACATACACATGTTCAACAAATAAAGTATGAAACATTGAAAAAATACTAGTAGTACATTTGAAGATAACTTGTTAAATTAAATATAAATCTTGAAGTAGTCATAGATCTCAAAATGACCCAGAGTTTTATGGGGTCCATTTTTTTAGTAAGATCTGTTGTACTTGTTGCTGTTCGTTTGAGAGGTACTGCAACATGAGTTTGTCATTTGCTGTTCATTAGTGATACTTGTGCTGTTATGGAAATAAATAGTGGGAAATATCTTGAGCTCCCTTCAATGCGAACCTATTCTTTATATTATTCTACGATCCTCTCACTCTTTAAAATAAGTGTGACAAATATAATCATTTGCTTTCAATGCTAAGGTTATCGTGAAATTATTTCACGTACCAAAAAAGATAGCGGAGTATATTTTCACTGAATTACTATTCGGTTATATTTTTTATCATTTTAGTCTAGCTTGACAACTTTTCACAACACTCGTTTTTACCATTAATTGTTAATTTAGATTCATCTTTTGTGAAATTAATAAACACTAATGTCACTAAGATAGACGGAGTTTGTTAGGTTAACTTGGTCGGCATACTTCACTCTGTCCTCAGACCAATTTGCTACTATCGCGCCATCTACTATTCAATGCTTTTCGCGGACACTTTTTCGACATTTTTCCTATACAAGTTTGTGCTCCTTATATCTAGTCTCCATGGCTCGAACTGCCCCGTGGTCTCTTCTTCTTTTCTACCGTCGATAAGTACGCGTTCGTTTGTAGGAAATCTTTAAACTTGTGTGGAAGTTGACAAGTTCTATTGCTTCTCCTTCCTAATGCTTCCGGTGTCGTGTTTGTTTGATTGGTCTTGTCATTTATTGGATTCTTTTTAATCTCTTTCTCTTCATCCTTCTTCAAATTATTGTTTTCTGTTTTTCTCTCTCTCTCTCTCTCTCTCTCTCTCTTCTCTCTTCTCTCTCTTTTGTATGCTTGTTGTTGTACTCAGATTGCTTTTCTTGGTTCCTTTTTAATTGGTTTTGAACTATTGCCTGAGTTTCGCCTTGTACTAAAAATTCCGATGCCGCTAATTCGATCTTAATTTCCTACCCATTAAAATCGTGGATGGAGCCGGCATTTCAGCTTTGGGTGTGCTGTTGTAGATCGTGACAATTTTATAAATATCCTCATTTGTGGATTTTCTAATCATGTTTTTTATTGTTTGTACATGGCGTTCCACCAGCCCATTTGACTGAGGATAGTGGGGGCTACTTGTTCTCTGTACTATTTCTTCCTTTGCGAAGTATTCATGTATTTCTCCACAGTTGAATGGTGGTCCGTTATCACATATTACTTTAGCTGGTAGTCCCTTTCAATGCTGCTATAAGGCTTCATGCATTGGTTGAATTCATGGGTTCAACTATAGAGAATTTTGAGTAGTAGTCTGTTATTAGTTAGTAATCTTGACTTTTTATTTCGAAGAAGGAGAAGGAGTGGTTCTTTAAAATTGTTCCTGACCAGTCAGAAATCCTACTGTTAAACGTAGGTTTTTCCTGGTCATCGCCAAATATTTCTTCGGCGCCAGCTTTCCAGGGTCGCCCAGGGTGATCCTGGCAAGACTGCATCCTTTGATTCCATCCCATCTCTTGAGGGATTGAGCATGGGTGTAACGTTTGGCTAGTTCCGCAATTGTCGAAGTCGTTAGGCCGTAGGTGTCACTGGGTCCTAGAATTTTCAGTCCAGCGGCTTCCCTGGCTAAAGAATCAGCAATTCGATTTCCTTTACTCCTGTCGTGTTCTTTAACCCACCTCAGGATAATATTGTTATCTGCCGAGGCGTCAGCTAAATCTTGGTGGCACTCTAGTACTAGCCTCGATATAACACGTTGTCTGTTCAAGGCTAATAGGGCTTGTCTACTATCAGTGCAGATTGTTATGTTTTTTCCAGAAATTCCTCTTCTGGTTAGTTCTTTTGTGGCAATTGAGATACCAGCCAGTTCTGTTTGAACCACGCTGGTATTGTTTCCCATTCCCCACTTAATCTTGAGGCTCAGTGCTCTCGAGTAAACTCCACATCCTGAGCCTTCTTTCATTTTTGAACCATCTGTATAAATGCGTATTGCATTTGCAGCGTCTGGTTCTGTGTTCTGTTTTATTTGAATTTTGTAGGGTTTGTTAAACAGAAACCTGGGTTCAATTGCATCGTTGGCTGCCTGCAGCAGAGGTAGCGCAGTGAGCGCTTCCTGCCATAGGCTCAACCTCAATTGGCCCACTCCTACTTCGGGGTTTACACCAGCCGTGCGCAATCGTACCATGGCCATTAACGCAACCTCCTTGACGTGCAGGTCCAGAGGGGTCAGACCAGTAATTAGTTCCATTGCTGCGGTTGGTGTTGTTCTCATGGCTCCTGTGATGTTCAGACAAGCCATTCGCTGTATTTGATATAATTTTTGGATGGCCGTTGCTTGTAGAACTTTCGGTCCCCATGCAATTGCTCCATACGTTAACATGGGTCTTATTATTGCAGTGTAGATCCAGGTGACCACACGGGGTGACAGACCCCATGTGCGTCCCACTGTCCTCCGACACTGCTCATAAGCCACATATGCTCTTTTTGCTCTGTTGTGTAGATGAGAGTTCCATGCTAGTTTCCTGTCGAGGGTAATACCAAGGTATTTCACCTCTTCCGAAAAGTTTAGTTTGCTTTTGAAGATTTCGGGAGGTTTCAAACCCGATAAACTTCTTTTCCTGGTGAAAAGGACCATCTCAGTCTTTCTGGGGTTGATCGACAGTGAGTGTTCCTTACACCATTTTTCAATTAATTTAAGCCCATCCTGCGCTCTGTCGCACAGTGTGTTCACAAATTTGCCAGTCTGCAAGATAACTATGTCATCTGCGTATGCAATTGTGTAGAATCCATTGTTGTTGAGGTGATTAATCAGGGTGTCTAGGACTATGTTCCACAGAAGGGGTGATAAGACTCCTCCTTGTGGACATCCCCTCATGACCAGTCCTCTTACTGTGATGTCTTCTACATTGATACTTATTGCTCTACTAGAGAGCATCTTGAGTATCCATTCTCCTACTACCAGAGGTACATTCCTGGAGTTGAGTTGTTGGGTAATTGTTGGAAAGGTTGTTTTATCAAACGCTCCCTCAATATCTATGAATATACCCAGGGTGGATTCTTTGTTGTCCAATGATCTTTCGATTCTGCCAACCACTTGGTGAAGGGCCGAATCAGTGGACCTTCCCGGAGTATATGCATGCTGATTTGGATGAAGTGGGTTGTGAACTAGCACTTCATCTCTTATATACCGCTCGCATAACCTCTCCATTGTTTTTAATAAGAACGATGTGAGACTAATTGGTCGGAATGCTTTTGTGTAGTCCATCCTACCTGGTTTGGGTATAAATACCACTCGTACTTCTCTCCACTTACTGGGAATATACCTCAGAGCTAAAGAGGCTCTGAAAATTCCAACCAGGTGCGGCATAAGAATATCCATTCCCCATTGAAGTAGGGCTGGTCTTATTCCGTCAGGTCCTGGTGACTTGAAGGGGGAGAAGCCCGATATGGCCCACCTTATCTTGTCCTCATCAATTACTGCACTAGCAGATTGCCAGTCGTATTGTGAGGGTGTTGTTGGTACTTCCGTCCAGTTTGACGTTCCAGGAAAGACAGAACCTGGGAAGTGAGTTTCCATAAGAATCTCAGCGCTCTCTTGAAGGTTGGCGGCCTTGTCGCCATTTTCCCTTGTCAGGATGCCGATACTCTTATGGTGGTCGTTTGAGAGTGCCTTCTGTAGCCTAGAAATTTGTGGGAAGTCTTCGACTGCCTCACAATAGGCTCTCCAGGCTTCTCTTTGCTTTTGTCTGCAGACTTTTTTGAACTCTTTGAGGTTGGCTTTATACATTCCCCAGTCCTCTTCGAGTTTTGTTCGTTTTGCCTTGTTAAAGGTCGTTCTCGCTGTCTTTCTGAGGTGTTCCAGTTCAGGGCACCACCAGGTATTGGTCGTGCCACCTGTCTGAACCATCCTCATGGGACAGGATTCCTTATAGGCAATGTCTATTTTGTTTTGGATAGATACCTTTCCAGTTCCTCATTATTGCTGGGAGTCAGGACCTCTGTTTCCCGCAGAGCACCTTCTAAGAGTCGATTGTAGAGAGCTATATCCGTCCTCTTCGGGTCACGGGATTTTACAGTGTTCCTGAGATCCTGGCTTACCGTATAGGTCAGCCAGCGGTGGTCTGACATAGAAATATGATCCGACACCTGCCAGTCCTGAATTTTGTTTGATATTTTGGCTGTCGCCAGCGTAATATCTATTAATGTTTGGCTACGGGCGTTAATAAATGTCGGCTCCGTGCCTCTGTTTAAGATTGTTAGATCTTTCCTAATTATATATTCATAAAGAGACTCACCTCGGGCGTTGATATCCTTGCTGCCCCAGCTCAAGTGGTGTGAGTTTGAGTCGCAACCCAATATCAGCTCCACTCTGTGGTTGAGGCAGTGATCCACTAGTACCTCCATCTCTTTAGTCGGTGGTAGGGTGGCTGCATCTGAAGGTAAGTACCCCGATGCGAGTACCAACGCCGTATATTTGCCTTTTCCATCTGGACATTCCACTTTAACCGCAGTAAGGTCTGAGGTGCAGAATTGTGCCATCGGAGAGACTCTGTATTTCCTTGGGACGTAAATAGCTGTCCTAGGTTGCTGATTGCTTGGTAGGCTGAAAATTTGACCCGTTAGGCTACTGAAACCAGTAATTTTGGTCTTTATTATCCAGGGCTCCTGGATCAAAGCTATTGCATCCTCCAATACATCAAGGCGGCGACATAGTGTTGCCGTTGCCGCCTTTATGTGTTGGAGGTTGCATTGTATAACATTCACCTTTTTTCCAACGTCCTTGCCCATGAGTAGGTTGCATGGAGTTGGATTATCTTTAGAGGTCCATCTGCTCCTCCGCTAGGGGAGAGACGACCTCGTTGTCTTCGGGTGCCTCCTCCGTCAGGTCATCGACTGTTTCGACGTCCTTTTCGGGACCCGTGGTGGCCTTGGGGTCAATGTCCACTTTATGTGGCTCGACTACCAAGGACCTCGGGTCTTCAGAGGTGCCCCCTGCTTCCTTCCTTGTTACCCTAATAGTCAATGAGGTGAACGCATAGCTCATCCTCATCGACTTCTTCTTGAGGACAGCCATATCCTCGTCTCCAATTCCGAAGACGAAGAGGTGTCCTTCTGGGTTCACCTTTACCTCATGGTGGAAAGTGCACCACCTTGCCACCGTCAGATCAGGGTTCTGCGCCCTAAGCCGACCAAGAACCCTCTCTTTTTCACCGGATGTCGTCTTGTGGACGTCCTCCGGGATCCAGAGCGAGGCCTTGGTCAGCTTAGGGAGCCTATCCACACTAACGATCGCCAGCGATGCCTCCTCCCACGGCTTGAGGTTTGTTGTGGCTTTTTTCAGCCACTCTAGCGTCCCGTCGTCATCGCAGACCACTCTGATGATTTCACCGGAGTATGTCCACGACTTAAACGTAAGCGCTTTGCTGTTGCTGCTGGAGGCGGAGAAGATAATCTTGTCCAGTTCCTCTAGCAGTTTATTTTTGATGATTCTTTCCCGTTCTGCAGTAACCTTACCGTACGGGTTAGTCTCATCTATAATAGCAACCTTGAGGTGCCTCAAGGCGGCATCCGAAAAGGTTTTGGAAGGCGCGGCGACATTTCTGTCGCTGCGCGGCTTCTTCAGCCTTCTTGGAGTCCCCTCCGTGGAGGTGCTCATGTGAGGGCGCTTCCCTGCAGGGGCAGCCGGTTCCATGCCTTTATTCAAAGCGGAGCTCTTGGCGCCGGCCGCAGGAAGTGCCTTTGCTGTTGGAGGTGGAGTGGGGGAAGAGGGGGGTGCATTTATAGTTGCTGCCACCCCTGATTCCTTCGCTCTCTTCCTCCTTTTGGCCTCGGCGCCGCAAATGCGCATTCGCCCATCATCACGAGGTGATCTTCCATGTCCAGCCTCATTCTGTGCAGTATTTTGGGGTGGACATTTCTGCCCATCCCCAGCTACTGCTTTCGATTGAGGTGAGCACTTCTGTCCAGCCTCGGGATTTGTTACAGTTTTTCGTGTTTTTTCCATGTGTGTTCCCACGAGCAGCAAGGGAAGGGTTGGTCACCTCTGGCAGAGCCCCGCATTACCAGAGGAAGGCTAATTACAATGGGGTTCCGCCCGGTTCCCCAAGGGGATCGTTCGTGACCGCATATCACCCTGCGGCCATTCAGCTGTCAGCACGATTCCTTACACCTTAGCTTGGGTAGGCTGGTCCGCGGTGGCATGTTTCGCAAAGGCTTTTGGGGAGGTTTAGCTCCCCTCACCCTACTTATTTCTGCCACTGACCAAGGTACCGACGACGCAGTCCCTTGGCCGTTCCCCTATCCGCCACCTGGGGACGCGCCCGATAGATAGCCCAACCCACGGGTGCCCTTCTTGTCATTTCTTTTCCTAGGAATGGTGGAATAACCAGTTGTTTTTGTTTAAAGAGGAGTCCATTATGCTCAAACAAATCATATCTCACATTATAATATGGTTAAGCTCCTTTTGTTACGGATGGATTTTGTATTCCTTCGTTTCAGTCTTGACAAGGCATCTGGAATATGCATAATCTTACCAGGAATATATTCTTATATAATATTGTATTTCATTAATATCATCACCATACTCTGCAATCGAGGAGATAGATCATCAATTGGCTTATTGATCAGAACAATTAACGGTTTGTGATTAGTTTAAATAAGTACTTTTCTGCCATAAATATATATATGATATATATATGATAGTGCTCATATGCTACAACAATCGCCAACAGCTCCTTTTCTATTACTGAATACCTGGTCTGGGTTTCTGTTAGAGCAGCAGAGCAGTATGCAATGGGGTGATTCTCTTGCATGAGTACTCCTCCAATCTGTGGCGATGTATCATTTTTGTCATTGAAGATTTTCAATACTGAAGCATTACATATCATTAATTCCAAGTTGTTGAAACATTCATCATGGTTTTCATCCCGTAACCATTCACAGTTATTTGAAGTTCTTTTTTGTTTCTTGGTTTTTC
Source organism: Galerucella pusilla (assembly GCA_910591695.1). NCBI lineage: Eukaryota > Metazoa > Arthropoda > Insecta > Coleoptera > Chrysomelidae > Galerucella > Galerucella pusilla. Next base: position 15,230 of record CAJUYI010005404.1, read on the forward strand.
TTAATCCATTATTGCATCAATTTTGTCATTAGTAATTTCTATTGTCCATCACATAGCTGATGGCCTAAATATTTAACTGTTGTCACACCTAACGGAGTTTTATTTTCTTTGAATTTTTTTTTGCAATTCTTGTCTGCCTTAGTACTTTCTCAAGAATATCATTGTGCTCTACCCCTGGTATATCTTTGAATACGGTCATCATTTCTTCATGAAAAACTTTTGATGAGCAGCCCAATCCACAAGGAAGCCGTTTAAACCTGTACCGGCCATAGGGTGTAACTATTGTACATAACTTTGAACTTTCTTGGTCTAATGGTATCTGGTGGAAGGCTGATATTGCATCTAATACAGTGGAGTATTTAGAGTCATTTATATTGGCCAATATTTCTACTAATGTGTGTTAGATGTGTGTGTTAGATTTTTCAATGAATTTGTTCAAGGGTCTTGGATCCATACATACTCTGATTGACTGGTCAGGTTTTAATACTGTCACAATAGGATGGACCCAGTCTGTTGTTTCACTTACAGCTTCAATAATGCCTTCCTGTTCCATTATTTTTAATTAAATTTTTACTTTTTTTTGTAGTGGCCT
>CAJUYI010005405.1:0-15817 GCA_910591695.1 Galerucella pusilla
TCATGTTAAATGATCGCACAGAATTAATTCATGTGGAGGGAACGATGACTGGTGATAGGTATCTCAGAGAGATTCTACATCCTCACGTGAGACTATGGCGCGCAGCTGTTGGCAATTCCTTCGTTTTTATGGACGATAACGCCCGACCTCATCGGACCAGAGCTGTAAATGAGTATCTTGAAACTGAAGGGATCGATCGTTTGAACTGGCCTACCCTATCTCCTGACATGAATCCCATAGAACATGCTTGGGACATGTTGCGAGGGCAGTGGCAGCACGCAGAAATCCACCCAGGAGTGTACAAGAGCTTGTTCATGCGGCCCAAGAAGAATGGCGAAATATTCCTCAACAGAATATCAATAATTTGGTAAACAGCATGGGCAGGCGACTTCAAGCTTGTATAAATTCTAGAGGTGGAAATACTCTTTATTAAAAGTTCTCATGCAGGTTCTCACTTAACCTTTTCTTCAAAAAGAATCAATTTGTATTTAATTTATTTAATTTCTAAGAATACTTTTTATGTTTAAAGCAAGTTTATTATTGGATAATAAAAATTTTTTGACAAATACACACGTTTTTTTTTATTGAAACTAATTATTTGATTAATCTCTGATCCATTTATAATGAACAAATTTTTTTTTTCGGAGATTTAGGTTGATGCAAAACTTTTGAATCTATGTGTATATTCTTTATACTTTTATAGTAATTATTATTGTGTCTATTTTAAATAATCAATATTTCCTTCAACCACATTTTTATTGTTTTATATTCTTTGTCAGTACTTTCGCCCACATGATGCCTCGAATAAGAGACATGTTATTTAAGGCTCATTCAATTTAGTTTTCACTTTTAATTTCACGAATTAAATTTGATATAAAGTATAATCTTATATCCAATGTATCTTTTCATTAAGTGAAGCTCACTTCTTAGAATGCATTTCAGTCTCAAAAGGAAATAAGTTTTAGTTCCACTTTTTCTCATAGAAACTGCTCGTTTTTGCAAATTTCGCTACTTTCAAAATTTCAAAACTTATCTTTTTCTTGAGTGGCAACTATTGTTAAAAAACATAAAGGAGAACAAAAAGGGAGACTTGTAAGAACAATCGCCAGTGTAACATCGTAAATTAGTCAAGGGAATAAACGAAGTATTGAATACCCAAGAGTTTTTTTTATTCTTCAACAACTGTTGATATGCGGATCACAATGCTGTATACGATAACTGGAGACACCCGGTATACTCAATTTGTGTGAAAAATTAAATAGTACGATATGGAAGCAGGATAGAGCACCGCCACATAATGTCGTAGCCGATAAGAGCATTTAAGTAATCAATTTCATGTGTGGTTCCCTTAAATGGTCGCCAAATAGTCCCGACTTAACACCATGTGATCGTTTTTTTAAAGAAAAAGTTCATTTTTATTCATAACACAAATATTAACTCTACCACGGCAAAAGTTCGCGAGGAAATTGAAAATTTAAATGGTCATAACACCACAATAGCTGACACATTAGAAAATTTAAAACGAAGATATTATTTTGTGCATTGTTAACATTAGGAGAGCCTCTATTGTTATTTTAAATGTAGTATTTTATCTTGAGTCATTAATATATTGTTGTATTTCTAAGTATATAATAGGTTGTTTTTGAATCATATGTGAATTTATTTCTTATCTTATAGTAAGACCATATACCATTAGGAAAGTTAATCAAAATAAACTTTTAATTTACAAACTGTGAATTATATTTGAAGTATTTACAGATGTGTGATGTCATAAAGACGTCATTATCATTCTATAACGTTTTGGTGCAAAATTTGAATTGTATTTTGAAAAACTGAATTTCTCTTCTAAAGCCTTATTTTTTTTAGAGAAACAACATTTTTTGAATGAAGCTTATGCGTATAAACATCGTAGAGTAAAGAATATTTAAAAGTGGTTTTTAATTTATTTGCTACGAGGGTAGGAAGAAAAATATACAAGCAAAAATAAATGAAAAATAAACTATTCTCTGCATTTTTAAATTCCCGTCGAATATAAAGTTAACGAGGCAAAAGGAATGGTTAGGGTAAAATAAGGTGCAAATGTTTTTGAAATTCTAAAAAAAGCGGTTGCCTGAAGTACGATGACTCGATTTAGCGGAATAAAAGCGAGTTTGAAGAAAATAAGAAACTCAAATAAAACCGATTTAGACAGTTACGTGGTTTAATTTTCAAATAAAAACGAGATTTCATAATAAAAAGTTTACCGTCAAATATTAATTCACCCACAACTGTTCTGAATTTTAAATATATTTCAATATAAAACGTAGGGACGATTTTAATTAATAAAAAAACCCGAAACCCGGCAAATTTAAATTATCAATTGACATGCTTCAACATAAAAACTCGATCCCTACCTTTTCAACCCCTCCGAATGACAGATAAAACCTCCAATTTTTCAAATGGGAAGTGTATGCTTGTCAAATATCGTTTAAAAGGTCTCTCCATTCTCTATACAAAAATATTATCGTTTCTTGCAACAATTAAGATATTCTTAAATAAAATGTGACCATAGCTCTATGAGTTTATGTTAAAATTATAAATATTTTAAAATTATTTCACTCCATATTCTCCAACATAAACAGAACATTGAAATTTTTCCATTTATAAAGCTATTTTGAATTAAAATTTTATTAATATTAACTATGTCACATTGACTATATCTGAAACCAACCTCTAAATTTCATAAATATTACCTATAATATACAATTGTACTTTCATTAATATTAATTAATAAAATTGATAAAATAAAATTCCTTTGCACTCTTAAACATTTAACATAAATGTTAACTGATGAAATTCAATTCTACTTTTATGTTTTTTTCTGAATAATACATACAGGGTGGGGCAATCTTCTGACATCGGAGGATTACATCGTGGTGGTGATAGATAGAACTTTATAGTTTTGTGTGAGCTAATACAGCTACTGAGGGCACATTTTGAAAATACTTTCGATTCTATAGGGTGTTCCAAAACCACGTAGCAACACAAACTTACATTTTTTTAAATGGAACGTACTATATTTTGTTCAAGAATCGAAAAGATCTCACCGAGAGCGTTACAAAAATATAGCACTCTAATATATTATAAGGGTGTTTTACAAAGATATGGCCAATTATTAGCAAAAAAGACCTCCTCTTCAACACTCTGCAGAACAGTAAATTAAAATAAATCAACAGGTCTTTGTATTCAAATGTCATACTGACATCATCGGCTGTGCTCAGTATTAATTAATTTTTTCATCTGTGGCTTCTTTAATACAGAGTGAAACAAAACGCAAATCAAGCAATATCTCAAAATTTTTAAATGAATCACCCTATAAGTCTTTTTACAATTTGTTAGTACAATAAACTTTCAAACGATGTAGTAAACTTAGGGCATTAGTTAATGGAAAATCGTAGATATTTTATGATAATGGTCAAAAACAAGTATTTTACATACACAAATTAAATGGTAATTAATTTCTACATGCAACATCTTGTGAAGTTTAACATTTCTAAGGCATAAATTCTAATCGTAATTTTGGATGCATCTAAAATATCTTTGACTTCTACTCTTACCATTAGAGGAAGGAAAGAAGGAATTATGTTGGAAGAAATATTTTTGTTTATTTAAAAACGAGGATCTTACTCATTCCAACATAGCTGAGTTTTTGTGGTAAATGCGTTACGAATCCTTTCTTCCACGTCTTCTCTGGTAGTAGGTTCCGTTTGATACACCAGTTGCCTGATGTATCCCCATAAAAAGAAATCCATCGGTGTGAGATCTGGAGATCGAGGAGGCCACGAAATTGGTCCACCACGTCCTATCCACCTGTCGCTAAAATTTCTGATATACAGATGCTCCATCTTGTTGAAACCATAAGTTAACTATTGTGTTTGAATCAACTTCCTAAACACAAACGAAGAATACAGCAATATTTCTTTGACATTTATTAGTAGATACTATTTTGATAGTAGCCCACTTGATATAATCAAAAATATGGCTTGATTATGTTTCGCCCATTCTCAAACAAGCCTATAATAACGATTCTTGAAAGTGAAACATGAATAAATATGATATTTTTGGTAATTCCAGGTACCTATGGTATTAGCGAACATTTTATTTCATTGATTAGATATTGTAGATGCATTCAAAATTACGATTAGAATTTATGCCTTAGAAATGTTAAAATTCACAAGATGTTGCATGTAAAAATTAATTACCATTTAATTTGTGTATGTAAAATACTTGTTTTTCACCATTATCATAAAATATCTACGATTTTCCATTAACTAATGCCCTAAGTTTACTACATCGTTTGAAAGTTTATTAATTTTACTAACAAATTGTAAAAAGACTTGGGTGATTCATTTAAAAATTTTGAGATATTGCTTGATTTGCGTTTTGTTTCACCCTCTATTAAAGAAGCCACAGATGAAAAAATTAATTAATACTGAGCACAGCCAATGATGTCTGTATGACATTTGAATACAAAGACCTGTTGATTTATTTTAATTTACTGTTCTGCAGAGTGTTAAAGAGGAGGTCTTTTTTGATAATAATTGGCCATATCTTTGTAAAACACCCTTATAATATATTAGAGTGCTATATTTTTGTAACGCTCTCGGTGAGATCTTTTCGATTCTTGGACAAAATATAGTACGTTCCATTTAAAAATTTGTAAGTTTGTGCTGCTACGTGGTTTTGGAACACCCTGTAGAATCGAAAATATTTTCAAAATGTGCCCTCAAAAACTGTATTAGCTCACACAAAATAATAAAGTCCTATCTCTCACCACAACGATGTAATCCTCCGATGTCAGAAGATTGCCCCACCCTGTATATCATGACAATAAATACCTACCTATTTAATAACAAAAACAACAAAACAACTACATCAAGTAGCCAGAAAAAAATTTATAATTTACCTAAAAACTCGCTACATTTTTATGTTTTACTAAAACCGATAACTATATTTGGTATGATATTCTATGTAGTATTAATCATTATTTTTTTATAACCACAGTAGCGTGTACTCGGTAATCGATATGCTGTTAAAACTATGTTTACCAAGGAGGTAGTGACTTAATTAATATAGATAATTTATTATTGGCAATGAAAAAAATGTTTTCCAGCTCCCTAGAAATATAAAAAAATCAGAGTACTTAGTTCTTTTTACGCTGGTAAAACTAAAGGGTTTACCCCTCGGTTTACCCAGAACAAATTTCGGACAAGCTGAAACTTTTTAGGATATCTTTTTTAGGTTGTCAACAATATGTTTCATTTAAAAATCGCACTGAATGGCATAGGCCGTCCTCGCCCAATCGCATGTTAAACTCAAAAATTTGTATCTTTATTTATTTTTTTTCAAGAATATCCAAAAAACTGTAGACCTATTATAGAAATTTTATTAGAAAGCAAATTTGTTGCCAATAAAATATCTACTAAACGGTTTTTTTTCCCAAAATCGACCTAAAAAACAAAGAACTTATGGACCTTCAAATGATGGGTCATGATATCGAAAAATGGAACCCACCCATTTCTCTCCCTACCAACGCTTCTGTAGAGAAATTAAAATAGACCATATTAAAAATAATTTTGTTTTTCTTAATTTTTTTTATAGATTTTTGGACATGATTTTCACAAAAAAAACGATATGACTCACTTCATACACTGAAGAATCATATATATATATATATATTACACAAAAGGAAGATGGTAAAATAAACCATCTTCTCTGTAAGTGTTAGGAATCATGCCACGGTTTTCAGTTTAGTAAAAAGTCATTCCCTTGATACATTCAATATAAAGACAGTTTAAAATAATTTTTTTTAATAAATATTCTTTAAAAAACGATAAAGAAGTAATACAAAAAATATATAATTATTTTAAGAAAAACGGGGCAGTTTCGACATCAATTTTCGAAAAAAAAACGCAAAAAAAATACACTTACCCAGTTTCTTGTAATCCGAAGAAAACTGTTGTTTTTATTCACTTAATCAACATAAAAACTCACACCATCACTCAATACATCGCGAATAAATTATTGTTCAAAATGTATTTAAACATTTAATGTGCCGCAAAATCACGAAAACCACATAACCAACTGAACAAGATTTACTGAATTGAAAAATTAAATGTCGAGGAGCTTCACATCGACGCCCTACAGAGAGCAGTAGATGACATAAAGAGCATGTAAAGGCATTTTTTAGCAAGCGAAGTTTTGCTCAAGGTAAAATGTGTTATATTATACATTTTAAATATATATCAAGACAAGAAATGCATTAAGAAATTTAAATAATCAAGAAAGTACTAAGCCAAAGTTATATTTTTCGCAAGCTTTTACCATGAGCTCTTATATAATTTTATATAAAAAAGAAGAAGATAGAACCATAGAGATTTCATTTTGTCTATGGACAGAACTGTAAAAAGAACAATAATTTTCCATATCTGTGTTCCATATCTCTCTGCTAACTGCGAACAATTAATAGAAAAATTTTAACTAAAATATTTTATTTATTTGAAGGTATTTAAACATGTCCTTAGGTATTTATTTAAAAATATATTTTTTTGTACTTTGAACGCAATAAAATAAAAGATAAGGTTTCTTTTTATGAGAATTAATAATTGTGATAAATCAGTTGGTCAAGGCATACAGGTTTCAATAGATTATAAAAAATTGTGTAAAAGTTAATAAAATTAATATTTGAAGACATAAATTGCAATACAATTATGATTGCAGTGATTTTATTAGGTACCGCACTAGCAGCCTCTGTAGCAGCATTATCACTGGTGAGTTGGAAATTATACATAAAAGTATCTACCGGAATGTGCCCCAGTCAAGTATGCTTAGTAGGAAAAACGGCAATTGTCACAGGGGCCAACACAGGTTAGTTAATCATAGTACAAAACAAATATGAATATTATTAACATACTATATCTTAGGTATTGGCTATGAAACTGCATTGGATTTTGCTAAAAGAGGAGCTAGAGTAATTTTAGCTTGCAGAGATGAAACCAAAGCAAAGGAAGCATATAGCAAGATTATTACAGCAACCAATAACTCAAATGTTGTGTATAAATTAGTAGATTTAACCAGTTTTGATTCAGTTAGACGATTTGCTCATGATATTAATGCAAATGAGGACAGACTGGATATTTTGGTCAATAATGCTGGTGCTGGAAGATTGGGAAATAAGACAACTGTAGATGGTATATCAATCACAATGCAAACAAATTACTTTTCACACTTTTTATTGACATACTTATTGATAGGTAAGATGCTGACTTATTATTTTTAAAGTTGGTATTTAATAGTTCACTTTCAGATTTAATGAAAAAACATCCAAGTCGAATTGTAAATGTCTCTGCTATAGGAGCTAAACTTGGAAGCATCGATTTTACCAAATTAACATCATTCACAAATGAATCAAATCAATACATCACATCAAAACTGTGTCAAATACTATTCACTATAGAACTAGCTTCTAGATTTAAAAATACCAATATAACTGCTTATTCCTTACATCCTGGAGTGATCAAAACTGAAATATTTAGACATATTTCACCAGTGTTTAGATGGATGATCTTGTTCTTAATAGATACATTCTTTAAAGTTAGTACTTGACTTATATCTAAATGAGAAATATTTGAGCTTTTTTTTGTAGACGGCTGCTGAAGGCGCCCAAACACAAATCTATTGTGCCGTAGAAAACGGTTTAGAAAAATACAGTGGACAACACTTTCATGATTGCAAGATGGTTCCCAGATATAGAAGTGCAAATGATCCAGCTTTAGCCAAAAAACTTTGGGAAGAAAGTGAACGAATATGCAAAGTTAATGGACATTGAATTACTTTAATCCTCCAATTATTTATCTAAACATTTTACTTTATTAATTTTAAGAAATATTCTATATAAAATTATATTTAAGACTGCCTTGTAGTACAAAAATGGCTATGTATGTACAACATATTTTGAAAATTGACACAATAAGTTAAGTTTTTATGTATAATAGATTTTATTAAATAAGCATCATACAATCGACATCTTTATTGTTAATTATACTTTAAACCAATGAATTAGTGCATATTATTATGTGTCAGGTTGAATCTGCATACTGTATTTCACAGGGACTATACATTCCAACTACTAAAACTCTAAAAAAAAGTACTATAGACTTTATTCACATGTCTTTTGTCAACATTTTCCTCATAAGAACTTCAATATGCTTTCTGTTTACTGTCAACAAGTCTTGAATTATTACTCTCTCCTTTAACCTAATATATCTAGGATAATATGGAATATTTATATTCAGTCAAGATTTAAGTAACCTTTGTTAGTATAAATATGTTACAGATTCTTCAATTTAATCGTATAACATTCCAGTGCAAAATTATACCAAAGGAAAAATAAGAAATTCAGCCATCAACAACTTTTTTATTTTATGGGCAAACAAAAACTGTTTCAACAAATTACTTTGTATATTACCAATGTAAAGATTGGTGAATGTTTTTTTAAACTTGTATAACATGCTACATAGTAATTTTCTCAAAAAGCTTGTAACAGAATTGGGCAAGGTGATATGTATACATTCACAATTGTTCAATTAATGATCCTTTTTTTGTCTAAAAATTCGTTTTCTTTTTAATATTCCAGTTCTCAACATGTCTTCATCATCTTCCATTTGATGCTCCCAAATTCTAAGATGGTTTGGTAGATAAATTAACCCACCCAAAGTTAGAGCTAGAAACAATATTCATTTTTTCAACATTTAGATTCGATTTAGGAATTGAAAAATAACTTACCATTCAATATACAAGGAAATACTACATAAAAGTTTAATGTAGCTGCTCTAAAGTAAACAGTTTCTGTGAGATATAGGACTATATTTGAAATAAGTGAACAAATTCCAAGACTAACCATCCTGAAATAAAATATTTATCCTACAATTTATTCAATTCTGTGTTTTTCAACAACTTACGGTTTGTAATGAATGTAAAGAGTGCAGTGGATTAAAACTAAAGCTTTTAAAATTGAATAAACTCCTAATATTCTAGTTGCTGTAAATTCTCCTGAAACATATATACAATAGAAAAAAATTGAATGAGGTGAAGTGAATAAACTTACCATCTACATATTCATCTAATTCGGTTAGAGTTTTGCTAAGGAATGATCTTTTTTCTATGTAACTTTTTATAGCAGTACCAAGATCCATAAAAGCAACAAACGCAATCCATCCTCTGAATGCGTACATCGTTCGTCTATCCATTTTTATAATGGTGTGAATACTTAAAAATTGTTTTCTCAAGGTATTTTTGTCATTTTATCCATTTAAAAACTAGATGCATTCTAATTCAACGCAATTGCATTTTTTGCAATGTGATTTAAGTGCTAAATCATAACGTAACATAACATACTTGAAACCTCACCTATTAAGGAAAATTAAAACAAAAATAAGAATAAAACATGGAAACTGGAGACATGCTACAGAGTACATGGAATAAGCAAAAGCGACTAGACTCCATTCTTCTTCTTTTTTAACGTATTGTAGAGAAGGCCTCCACACGTCTACACACACTGACCCTTTCTATAGATAACCTGATAACCTACTTACACGAGTCCACTCTCCAACCATGTCACGTGACTTTACGTCAAATTTAAAAATATGTCATGTCATCTCATCACTCATGACAAATATGTAAATGTAAATAGAATTCGTATAAAAGTAGAACGGGTCAGGCCAAAAAATACATTTTATTAATGTATAACGGTGATATAAGCAGAGGATATAAGTTTATTTATTCGTAAGTGAAAAGAAATCAACAATTTAAAATGGCTGAGGTGTATGTTGTGTCAGCTTGCAGAACTGCTATAGGTAATATTTATAATTTTTGAATAGTTTTAACAAATTTGCTTCACCAAATTAGACTTGAGTTAAAATTAAAAATTATAAAAGGAAATCGTAATACTTAACATAAGAGATAGTTAATACAGAAATCCCAAATATATGTTGAAAAATAAATTAAATGAGGCAAAATTAAGTAATTATCTGTATGTTGTTAAACCAGCCCTATAGTTTTCATTTCACCCTACCTGTTCTAGAATTCATGTTTGCTTGTAACACCCCACTGTAGGGTTCCCTTTCCTCGGAGTTAACACTCAATGTTTTGAAAAACATTTTTCAAACTATGTAAGGTGTTCTTAATATTATCAACAATCCTGTTGATTGCACCTTGATAAATATTTTACTGGGAAACTGCAATTTAAATTCAAAACACTAATTTAACATTCATAAAAATGTAAGTAAAAACCAAAAAATCAAGGCCGATAACAATACATGAATGTATATTTATTTGATATGAACTTATGGTCAATTTTTTTATACATTATCTAATTTGAATTTTGCAGGCAGTTTCCAAGGTCAATTTGAAAAATTTTCTGCATCTGAATTAGGAACTATAGTAATTGCAGAAGCTGTTAAAAGGGCAGGTTTACAACCTGAAGATGTAGACCAAGTTATAATGGGGCAGGTAAGCTTAAACTATTTTTTATCATTTAATAATGAAGCAAAATAATTCTCGATGGTTTTCATTATAAAAACTGCTTCTCATAAACATTCTCAGAGGCTTAGAGTCCTTGGTACCTCAACATCATTAAACATCTGTTCCAAGGGCCAGGTGGTAAAACATTTATTGAATAACTTCTGTATGAAATATATTTTTATGTTGAAAAACATTTTTATCCAAATATAATCTCAAGAAATTTTTTTGTTGCAGTTTTCACCTAAATATTTTCAAATACTTCAAGTTTCTGATCTTTAACCTTCATGAGTTTAATATTATTTACATAAACACAATACTCATACTTGAACCTAATACAGAGAAAAAAGTGTATTTTCTTACAATCACAATATCAGTTGAAAATCTTGGTGCCAAACAGCCAAATTTACATAAAAATTGATTTAATTTCTGTAATAATTAAATATAATCATATATTTAAGGTATTGGTCGCAGGACAAGGTCAGAACCCAGCTAGACAAGCCTCTATAAGTGCGAAAATTCCCAATTCCACTCCTGCTTATACAATAAATATGCTATGTGGATCTGGGCTGAAGTAAGTACAGTTGAATGATTATTTAATAATATTCTTTCATTTCAAAGTTTTTAGTTGATTTCATTCATTTTCGTAATAATATAAGGAGAAAAAACTCTAACCTAACTTTTATATGATTGCTTCACAAAATCTCAGTGGTTTGACATTTTTAGCTAAGGGAATAAACTAGGGAGGATACTTATTATTAACTAAAAGTAGGGAAATTGTGGGAACAATAATACAAAATCCAAAAACAGTGTAGGTTCATTGAAAAACAGCCAAAATTTAAAAAAGATTTTAATTATTCTAGGGCTGTAGCTCTTGGTTATCAAGCAATCAAGTTGGGAGATAATGAAATAATTGTAACGGGTGGACAAGAATGTATGTCACGTGCGGAACATTCAGCGAACGTTAGGGGTGCGAAACTAGGAAATTTTACTTTGGCCGATACGTTATTAAAAGACGGATTACATGACGCATTTCACAAAGATACTCATATGGGTAATACAGGTACGTGGTGACTTCCTAGTAGAACCTTCCGATGGGTATTTCTTTGTTGGATTCATTGTGTAAATAATCTATTCTACATTTAGAGGAAATGGTTCTTTTCCGCTTTTTATTTCTCTCCTATTGTACAAAACAAATTATAAAATTTTAATCAGTATCATATTATTTACTCCACTAACAACAAACTATAGTTTTTACTTAACTTGGAGTTGAAAAAAATGTAATCGCTTCTAGCCGAACATTTAACCAAACTTTACAATATATCTCGAGAACTTCAAGATGAATACGCTTGTGAATCGCAAAACAAAGCCGAAGCAGCAATAAAGGAAGGTTTGTTCGGAAAAGAAATCGTTGGTGTGCCGCAAAAGAGAACGGGCCATTTAATAGTTGAAGACGAATTCCCAAGATTCGGTACGACTGTGGAAAAACTATCGAAATTAAAACCTTGTTTCGTATCCAACGGAAGCGTTACAGCAGGAAATGCATCAGGTATGTACACCATTTTTTCAACAAATCGAGCTACATAGCCTTCTGAGTGAAAAATTATGCGCAATTATGGTGCTTAGTAGGAGATTTTGAGTAAATTATGCGCAAATATCTGAGTTTTAATTAATTTTGCGCAAGTTATAAGACATTGCTGTGTCTAATAAGTCATTGATATGCCTTTTTGAGCAAATGCGCAATTTTAACGTTTGGAATTTTTATGAGGGTGAAGAAAGAAATGTTATTTTAATCAAATTTTATAAGTAATTATGAATAAACTATGCGCAGAGTGAGTACGCATACATAAATTATTTTCCTCATTATATTGTTAGATCTAGTTTAAGATATTCAAATTTGGCGCTCTTACAATCATTAAACCGCTCACGCATGCGCGCCGCGGTGGGAGATCTACTTCCTTTTCCCTGCGTCCGTCCGGCATTCGCTGCTAGACATCTAAGAACAAGAAATCTAACAATATATTCAATTTCAATATCCAATGTTTATCTTGAGCAAATTATGCAAAATCACCTTGCCAAATAATTTGTTACTGAAGTATGAGGGTGATGCCTAATAATCAAGTTAGGTGGATATTCAGTTTCAGTTTAATCCACACAGTTTATCTTCAGTCGCTGAAGAAGAAAACTTGCTTATCGAAAGTGTTAGTGTTGGGCTAGTGGTAATGTAAACAGTGCTCCAATTTAATTTTCGATTAAGATATGCATACGTGTTTGTTTTAAACTAATTATATCCCGTTTACTTCTTACATAACACATCTTGGTCCTTTAAATATATCCAACAATATGGTCACCAAAGATGGTGTTTGACTATGAAAATCCCACATTACGAGTGGGTCATTTTCTGTCCAATTATGTCTGTTTACTCCACCGTTTAATGCAAATGAATATTCGTTGGGAAAGCAGACATTGTACAATAAAAATGGAGTGTCATGCAGTCGTTCAATCATCAATAATTAACAAAACTGTAGACGCTGGTCGAAATCTTTGCAAGGATGGAATTTGAGTTTATGTAAAATTCTGAAAACTCTGCTGCCGATAATTTATAGGGGTTTCCATTTAAATTGGGAAGGGTAATTGGGGGGGGGGGGTGATTTTTGACGTGTTTTTCCATTTTTTCATAAAATTGACTTCTTCAGAATAGAGTTCAATCTAAGGTCAGTGTGGCCAACAAAAAGTGGAGTCTGAGCATTGCTATTTAATAGACCTACTGCGCAAACTCCGCTGATGTCGGCGGGCTAGAAAATGCAGAAAAATGCTTTTTTAAGTTGCCGCCTGAATTGTTAACCGTGGTTAATATTAAACAATTTTTAACTTAGCGTTAATTAACGCTAAAAACTGGTTAATAATAACATAGGTGGTTATTAACATCACTGTATTAAAATAATGAATACACCCCGGAAGCGTATATCTTGAAATTTAAAATGACTTTTTAGCTAAATACTCAACATATCGGTGGCCAATAATTCTAGGAACTCTTAGCATGTCACCATATTTCTGTTATCTGTCACTATTTATGTCATATGTCAGTGGAAAAAGTAATTAGAAGAATAGAGATACAACTAACTAGAAATGCTACAAAAATTTAATCGAAAATGGACATACACAATTAAACGTTAGTTATCGGTAATGATTAATAAGCATTCAAATTGTGTTTTATACGTGACACTTTGTTTTAGGAATAAATGACGGTGCGGCGGCGGTGGTACTAGTTAATGAAAATCAATTAAAAGAAAAAAATTTGACACCTTTAGCGAGAATCGTTGGTTTCGCCGAAGTAGGAGTCGATCCTATGTGTATGGGAACCGGGCCTATAGGAGCCGTAAATAATTTGGTAAGAATACAATTATTAAAAAGTGTATTTAAACAAATTTCTTATTTTTTTTATATTTTAGTTGAAAAAAATCGGTTGGTCCAAAGATGAAGTCGATCTATTCGAACTTAACGAAGCTTTCGCCGTTCAAAGCTTAGCGGTTAATAGTACTTTGGATGTGGACAAGTCTAAAGTTAATATTACCGGCGGAGCTATCGCTTTGGGACACCCTATAGGCTCGTCCGGAGCCAGAATTCTCGTTACGCTCATACACAATTTGGAAAGATTGAACAAGAAAAAAGGAATTGCGGCGTTATGTATCGGCGGCGGCATGGGCATTGCAATGGCTATTGAATTATAACCAATTTTAATTATTTTTATTAAAAATATTTTATTATAACGTGAAGGACAATAAATGTATGTTTCTAATAAAATGTTACTTAAAAATATATTATCGTTTCATTTTTCCGAATCGAGATTCTTCGTTCTTTCTTATGTTCTGTGCTCAGCCAGTTGTATGGTGGATTACGCCATCTAGCGGTGCTCGGATTGAAATACAAACACATGCTTTGAAATTCATGAAAATGTAGTCTTAAGCTTTGTCTATCCTCACGGGCAAGCCTCTGGCTACACAAGCTGCTTTTGTCATTGTACTAGGCAAATTTTTTTTCGCTAAATTAAGAGCGCGCAACAAATCTGGTTCCCATTTTAAATCGTCTTCTAAAACTAACGGATTTTTCGCAAAAACTAGAAGAAAAAAATTACTCATCGAAATTTTAAAAAAATATATAAGGTAACTTACCTGTTTTACCTTTTTGCCATTTTTGCTTATCTACGTATTTCCAATGTTTTGATGCTTTCGATGGTATCCAATAACTCATAAAATCGGTACTAAGTACATCTGTAGACTTGTCCGCTACTTCCCATAACATTCCCACCACGCACGGACTAAAATATAATAAAATATCAGTACTCCACTGATTTAGTTTTAAGCGTTGAGTGAAATATTATGAAGAGACGCAACCTCATAGTAATATGCATTTGCTATGACGGTTCCCAAATCCAGCCATCAGCGCTGCTTGAAACATTGTGAGAGTAACATCTGACCGTTACGTTATGTGCCTTGAGCGCGTGGGCTCTCGCGCTCTCTCCTCAATATCGACGCAAAATGTTGTTTGTCAGCTTAGTAATACATTGTATTATTAGCCTCCTGGGTTTATTTTGGATACTCCTACTGTTCTGACTACAGCCTATTCAGCCAATCCGTTCCCTGTATTAGCTCATACAGGTTCTTTGCTGGTTGGTTGTAGAAGTCTTCTGGAGTCATTAGGGTTCTACCATACAGTTTCTGCCTTCTGTAGTCCAGGGACTCACAGTTGCATAGTATATGCAGAACTGTTTGGCTATCCTTTTTGCATTTTCTGCATGTAAGGTCTCCATTATACAGCCCTATTTTGTTTAGGTGCTCCTTTGTGGGAAAGTGTCCAGTGACATGTTCTTTATTTTCTCTCTCTGTCCCTGACAGACATATCCTAATATTCCTTCGAGAAATAGGAACTATTAGTCTCTAAGACTTTCCTAAACAGAAGTAAGGGGTCACGAACTAATAGTCTCTAAGACTTTCATTAGGAACTAAGTAGCAAAAAGGGGGCACATTAGATCTCTCCAATATACATACACCACAAAAGATGATGGATATTGTGTTTTAGTGACAATGCTGTCGGCAATAACTTTGAATAACAGTAAGTTACTTTAAATATAGTAGATTTATACAAAAAACTCAATTCAAAAACCAAAAATTAGCGTTATTAATTATGTACTGTAGGTATCTTTAGGGAAGGCAACACTATTATCAAAGATTACAGAATAAAAATATAAGATGTTTCACTC
>CAJUYI010005406.1:0-15816 GCA_910591695.1 Galerucella pusilla
TTTTTCATTTTGTTGACCATCTAACTTTATTTATCACAAAGTACCAGACAATCATCCAAAAAAATCCTATTATGAATAATTAAATGCCGCAAAATATTCATCCTGTCATTTAGATTAAATTTCCAATTCTTCGAACAATTCTTTCTTGAATTCCCATAGTTTTGGGTTTAATGCTGATCTCCAGCTTCCTTTTCGTCTACGTAGATAAATGAACCCGTCTTGTTGGTTTAATAGTAACTTTCAATAAGCGAATTCATTCGTACTATGGAATTTTTCATTCATAAGTTGATTTCTTGTTCCTGTTGCGAGATTCTATTTTTGTCGGATATACGTGGAAATTGACAGAAAGAATGCACCATTATTTCTAGGTAATAACATCGACCACTATAGTACAGTGTGAAATTTTCAAAAAGGATTAATGGGAATTCGCGCAATGCGTCCTTAGAATAATAATGTTTTAATACAAGGTGGTGTCATAAAATGTGACATTTTTCTTATATAAATAGCGGATGGATTATAGTGTAATTTGAAAATTAGGAACTTACCTGATAATACGAGTTGTGGTATAAAAAACAGGACTAAAAATATTAACACCGGCCCTGGCTCCCTTAGTCGAGTCCACGCCGACATGGCGCGTCCTGAAAAAAAAGAAAATATGTTAAATGCAAATAAACAACAAAAATTCCTAGATTTGTATGATCTTCTGTGGGTAGGACTGAGGGAAACATTTTAGGCACAAGCGCAGCTGATAGTTAAGGGCTGCTAAAGCTCATTGCAATTGTGACACAATATACTTTCCGACCTATTTTTGGTGTTCATAATATGATTGGTTTTCCGATGAGGTAGGCAAAGAAATTGAGAAACTCATCAATTAAATATCTTGGGAAATTCTAAACATTTTTCTTACTATGAATAAATAAATTGTTTCATAGAAAATTTATTTAAAGTCTATATACTCGATTTGAAATTGGTTGATAGTAATAAATCATTTTTAGCAGCCGATTCCATAGGCGCACCTACCTGACGTGCCGGTTTGAACCCTATTTATAGTAATCATTATTGTCATAACAGGTAAAAATAATTAGGTATGCCGAGAATTCATAGTCGGAAGTCTCATTTGCTCGAAAAAGATGAAATAGTGTGTTGGAGACGTAATTATTTGAGAAAAATAAGACAATTTCGCAATGAAAACAAAACAATTTTCTATTTGGACGAAACATGGCTGAACGAAGGCTACACAGTTGGAAAAATATGGACAGACAAAAATGTGACTTCTCACCGGCAAGCATTTTTAGACGGTCTATCAACAGGAATAAATCCGCCCTCTGGAAAAGGAAAACGATTAATTATAACTCACATCGGTAGCTCCAATGGCTTTTTAGAAGGTGGACTATTATCATTCCAATCAGTTCGTACAGGCGATTACCACGAGGATATGAATGCTGATGTTTTTGAGGAGTATTTCGAACAAACGATAGAGCTGATTCCACCTGGCTCCGTCATTGTGTTAGATAATGCTCCGTATCACTCCAGAAGATTGGAGAAGATGCCTACAACTGCTTGGCGAAAAGCAAAAATTATCGAGTGGCTTGTGAAGAAACAAATACAATTTGAGGACAATATGGTTAAAAAGGAGTTGCTATCAATTGTAAACACCCATAAACATCGGTTTCAAAAATATGTTGTTGACGAAATGGCCAAAAAACAAAATATAATAGTGCTTCGGCTCCCCCCCTACCATTGCGAATTAAATCCGATCGAACTGGTATGGGCTCATGTGAAAGGTTATGTGGCTAGAAAAAATACCACTGATAAAATGAGTGATGTTCAAAAACTCTTTGAAGAAGCGCTTCAAGAAGTCAACGCGGGGAAGTGGCAAAGATGTATAGAGCATGTAATAAAGGAGGAGGAAAAAATGTGGCAATTGGATAGTTTACTGGAGAAAACGGTCGAACCACTTATTATCAATTTAGGGGAAGAAGACAGTCCCTCAGATATTTCATTTTCTGATGATTATTAATTTAAAGCGAAGAAATGTAATGACTTACTATAAATTTTATAGAATTTCAAATAGAAACATTTTTCCAAATTTACTTGTTTATTGGTTGCTTTATTGTTATTAGTATTATATTTATTCAAATACAAGGGTAACAAATTATGCCACACATCCGAATGTTCACTAAATTATATAATTATTGTGTTTAATATAAACTTAAACCCACCCGAAAGCACGTGCATGAGTGCAAAACATCACAGGTAGAATCCTACCGCTTATTGTTCGAGCCTCGGGTTGAGCTTTGTATTCGACGCCCTTATCAGATCTATAGGAATGGAAAGTTTAATAAATGCTAAAGGGTCTATACTTTCAATGTATATACCATTTAAAACTTGGCAATTTAGGTGGACCACCTTGTATACGTGTTTGACGGATTTTAATGATTTATTACTATCAACCAATTTCAAATCGAGTATAGGTATTATCGACTGGCCTTTACGTTTACCCGATATGAATTCTTGAGATTATTTTTCACGGGTTAACAAAAAAACCATAACGTAACAGCCTGCCAAAGAACGCAATTGAATTTCTTTCGTAAATAAATTACATATATTTCTTTAACTCTGGATCCTGAGCTGTTACTTTATTTAAACGTTACATCAGTTGCAGATGGCACAAGGATTTTTGAAACAGGACATGATCACAAATAGGGTTTTGGATATAGCTAATTCCCATTCTATACTCCTTATTAATAAATGTCTTTGACTTGATTCCAGTGATTCATCATTTTAATTGCTTTCCTTTCCATTTATATATCTATATCTTGATGAATTTATTTATGCAGAAACTGTTATATTGATATATGGTCTATCAAGTAACCAATTAAACGGAAAATTATTAACTTAATAAGTTCATATCAAAAACTGGAAATATATACTTTCGATTTTTTTTCAAAAACCACTCGACTATTTGACATATCTGACATGGTTAACTTTAACTGTATTCCTCTCAGTATCATTCAGTGGTTTTTCTTCAATTTGCAGAGTCGAGCTTACCTTTTTTGGGAAAATTCTTGATTCTATTAACGGGTATTTAGTATACAAGGTAATATAGGCTGTGAGAATGATAAAAGTGGAAATAAAATTTACAAATACCAAAAGGATTTCAAAGTAAATCAATTCCAAATGACAGTTTGAGTATTTAATGTTAAATACTCTTTATATTAACTCAAAAAAGGAGAAAAATATGGGAAATAACTGATTGGACCCATTCGGTACGAGAACTAATGTCAAACTTAATAAAATTCCTATTTTTTGATTAAAAAGGTAGAACGTGTCGCAAAAATTATGTAATACATCTGACGTTATAGATAAACAATTTGCATATTCCTCGGTGGTCGAGTAGTAAGCAAACCAGACTCTCACGCGGTAGACCCGGGTTCGATTCCCCGTCAAGAAGTTTTTTTTATTGTTAATTTTATTTTTAAATAATTATTCTGCTTGATATTAATAACGACAACAGGTAGACGTTTGAAATATTTAGCAGAATATTAATTATTATAGATAATGGTACGGTACCCTTCATGAGGGAGTCCGACTGGCAACAGCATCGTATATTTAAAAAGGGAAACCGTAGCATTAAACAAACTGGACATTCAAGAACTGTACGTTTACCACAAAAAAATTAGTGGAAACACAAAATTGAATTGTTAAATTTTCAATTTGAAGTTTTATTACAGTTTATAGAAATTTTTATTTTCTAGATTTTTCCTTAAGTGGGTCGTAGAAAAAATATGCTTTTAGACTCGTGTGGATTGTCCATATCACACTTGAACGATTGAGCACTCCGCCTACGGCGTCGTGCTCAAACTTCGTCCTCGTGCGATATGGCCATCATATCCACACTAGTTGCACAAACTACTATTTCTATCAAAATATGCCCTTTTACATTTAAAAACAAGCTGCTAAATGTCAAATCAATTTATCCATCCATTTTAAAGTTATCGAATTAAAACATTCAAGTTTTCAAAATTTCAACACCCTGTATTTCGAAAAGTAAATGTGCTAGACCCCTTAATCCTCACATCATTTTGTCCAATTCTACATGCAAATGTTGTAATTACCCTTAACGTTCGAGATGCTTATACCATTTGTTGCGCGATCGTATTGAAATAAATTGCACCCTGTTCAAAATTGTTCCAAACAAATTGCATTCTTTCTTTGATCTACTCGATAGTTTCAAATCGTTGTTCGAAGATTCTCCAAATTGAATAATCAACCTGATTCAATTCTGGGATGTTCGGTAGCCACATTCATTCTATTTCATTTTATTTTAGTTTTAAAGTTACTAAACTGTTTTCATAAATGTGTTATTTGTTAAAATGTTATTTAATAAGAAAATGGTATTGTGGTGATTCGACGTTATGCAATGTTGCCACGCTTATAGTTTTTCCAATGTTATATGACTTTCAAAAGATTTTTATTTGGAAAAATGAAAAAGGAAAATATTATACGGAAGATATTAAAGATAGATTATCAAGAAATAATCATCGCTCATGTTGCTTTTGCTAACAAATTTTACGATGTTGTATATAATGTTCTAAGCAAAATTAAAATAATAACAGCAATCTTTTATCACCCATTATATCAATTTAACTTAATATAAACCACGTAGATGGATAATTTTCTTGTAAAAACCCGTAGTTATTGGTTTTACCTCAGGCAACCATAATTAAACTTATTCTGACAACGGGATTTATCAAACAAAAAAATGTTACTAAAAAGAGGAATCTTTGGAAAATAAATAGTGTGGGCATACCGTTCCAAAAAAGTCTGTGGTGAACTGAATTGTTTTTTAAATTTCTGTTGTTTTTTGGGGTAGTGTTTAACTTTTTAACGCTGTATCTCGAGAAAATTAGGCACTAAATAGTTATAATTGAGTACATTTTCAAGAAAGTCTGTTGGCAAGAAAATGATTTTGATTGGATTTTGATCCATTATCTTGAAGATGTATCTTTTTTTTGTCTTACAGCCTGTTCTGGCTTCTTATGCCTTTTCACCTAGACGAACAGCTTTTGTCAGATGTCATATTTTTGATCTATTGCTGAGCCTTGTCAGTAAAATTTATCAAATCGCAGGAAAACTAAGGAATCGGGAAGTAAAAATCGTGCCGTTTTGAATATTCCGTCCTTGGGCTGGTAAACAATAGTTTCCGCCCTATTTTAGGTGTTCATGTGATTGAAAATCCAAATAAAAATAACAAATGAAACTCTAGCAACGTCGAAAACAAGGCGAGTCACAAACAACACAGTTTATAAATCCAGTTTGACAAACTATTAATTGAAGACAAAAAATTTCACGTGGTTGCACAAGAAACTTTCAAAGCGGAAATGGATATTTTCCCGCCGACTCATAAATAATTATCTGTTGAAACCCCTTTTGTAGTGATGATAATGAGTCGTTGAAGTTAGATTTGCGGATAATCGTGGTCTCGGCCAATCTGCATAAATTAAATAGTTGAAAATTGCAAAGAAAACAGAATTTACTTAACAGTGTAAACGATAACAGTACATTTAAACTAATAAGCACTTTTAAATATTCCACGTAAAGTACGAAATTGTACGGCACAATCTAACGGTATATATTATATTGATGGGTCTCTCGAGATTTCAAAATAAAAATCTATAAGACTATTTCACAAGCCATTGATTACGGAATCCGCGGTGTTTCACTCATTTTGTACGCTTTAACAATATAAATTGTTATTTAAAATTTTGCATTTCTTCCTCTTTCATCAAATAAAATATAAAAAATGTTATTCAACACAACAGGTTAAGCGACTACCTACATATTGTCTATTTTTGCATATCGAAAAAAAAACCCATGACACAAAATTATTCAATATGTTAAACCTGGTTTCTTAGAAGAATTCGGATATTCGAAGAAGTCGTTAGAACCAGTCAAGGTGAATCAACTTTCCAAAAAAACCAGATATATGATTCCAAATGAGTTTTATTATATCTAAAGCTACTAAAAACTGATAGAAGCAAGTATTTTGTACATAATTAACTTGCTGCCACGCTATCTAGTAAGTAGTAAGATTGTATAAAAGCTCATAAGCTGTAGCTCCATCTGGTGGTTAGTCTAGTCTTCGGTGTTGAGTGGTGGAGAAACCCAATCCATGAAGATGCCGCGTACATGCTGTCAGGTAGAGACGTTGCTGTGGTACACAGACGGATCAAAAACTGACATAAGAACATGAGCTGGAGTCTACGCTATTGACACGTGTTTTCAAATGAGCATGTGCCCTTTCAGGCAAGAATGTCTCGTTAGGATCCCTGTTAAATGTTGACTTATGCATTCATTTTACTAGATCTTTCCGCAAAAGGGTTCAGGCCCCCAGAAAGTTATTGTGGAATAAACTTTACCGTAATGATTCTTTCTAAATGTAGATCTCTTACAGATGTCTTGAGACCATAAATTTTCAAGGGTGGCAAACCCATTAACCTGAAAATTACCGTTTAACGACATGGTAAAATATCGAGAGAATGAAACCATTAAAAGTCTTACATAAATAGCTATTACAAGAATATAATAAACACCTTGTACAATGACAAACCCAACGAACGTCGATTTTAAGCCCACGCTGGGACTAACTAAGAGAGTTATCGGTCAATTGTCAAAAACAGCGGAAGAAACGGTAATTAAATTTATTTTTAGTTGACGAAACGTTTGGTTGCATAGTTACCGATTCATTCTACTTCTTCTAGCCATTAGCGCACGCAAAAAATAGAAGACCCAATTCTTTTGGGTTATCGTTGACAGTTTTCCATCCTGAAAGCTTTTCGTAAAATTTCTGTCGTCCCATAATATCTACATTTATGTTCTTCAAATCTGCAAAGGGCTTTTCGTAATAGATAAACAATATGTAAGCATTAACACACAGAACACACACAAAAAAAAAACTAACCAGAAAAGGAATTTCTGGCAAAAACATAACAATCTGCACTGATAGTAGACAAGCCCTATTAGCCTTGAGCAGACAACGTGTTATATCGGGGCTAGTACTAGAGTGCTACCAAGAATTAGCTCACTCCTCGGTAGATAACAATATTATCCTGAGGTGAGTTGAAGGGCACGACAGTAGTAAAGGGTGTGTTCGGTGAGTCTTGGCCTACACCTGCCGATATAAAGGAGATGTCTCCTAGTGACCTGTCCACCTACCTGGGAAGAACAGGATGGACGATGACCTAGAAGGATAACTTCTGGGGAGGATGTACAATGGGTCACATATGTGTCCTAAGTGCTCTGACTCTACACTCACCCTCCCTATTCTACAGATACAGATACAGATGTAAACATTAAAACCACTGTTTTATAATTCTGTGAGTATTTATTTGAAAAAGCAAGCCGGACGCCTATGCCTATTCATTTCTTTATATTTCCTGAGGAGGTACTACAATTAGTTGGCTGCGACGTGGTACAAAAGGGCCGCTTGCTGATATTTAGTGACCGGATCACTTTCACTATCGTTCAGGTCTGATGCTTTAAATAAATATATTTTTAGAGGACATCATCTCGCTGAAGATTAAAAGAAGTATGAGGCTGTAACCGATGCTAAATATAGATAGGTATATAAATCTAGCGTATTTTTAAGGCTTAGTAAAAAAAATTTTTGGTGGTGTTTTTTTTTATAATTGGAATTAATCTTAAAGGTGAAAAAAAATATTAACCGCTAAACATTATATTTATAATTTTAGCGTAATCCACGTACAATTCAGAATCTTGAACCTTGAACTTGTTATAAACAATTGAATAGTATAATAATGGATATTAACGGGATTTGAAGAAGAAGAAAAAAAAGCAAAAATCACATGACTATTCTTAACTAACCGTTTCGGTGATTAATAGTACCGTTAATTTTTCCAAATATATGTATGAAAACATCAATCACAGCTGTCGTTGTGCTGGTATATTGTTTAAATAAAAATGATGGTTTGTACGTAAGAAATATCCGTATCTAACAGAGCGTGTACGAAAATGTTTTTGGTACAAGTACAGTTACAGTACTTTTTTCATCTATCTTCGACTACGAGCATGCAATTTTGTTAATAGGAAAGGAAAACGGACCGTTAGGTCGGTATTTTTTTTTAATTTCATAGTAATAGCAAGTCATAATCTTTAAAAGAACCGAAGAAAGATTATTTTCAAGTGACATACCGAGGAATCGTTCAAGTTTAACTTAAATAATATAATTTTTTTCTTGATAAATGAGTTAAATACAGCCATAGAAGGTATAGGGAGTTCTTTAAGTCAGGTATTTGTAAACATGCTTGGGAAGAGGGGCATAAAATAATATTGGAAGAGCCCAATAATAAAAGACGAAAAATCAAAGAAAGTGCTTTAATACAACTAAATGCAGATAAATGTGTAGCTAGTATTTCAGCCGAATGTAGTCAAATTTGGTTACCAATGTTAGAAAGAGAAATTTCCAATAATCAATTACCTGCGTTATCAGGATAGCATCATACGTTTTTATCCAGGTTTTCTTATGATTTATCATTGGAATAGTTGTTAATCGATACACACTTCAAATCACCAAACTGAGTTATACATATTTTGAAATCAAGAATAATCATATACAAAAAAAGTAGCAACAAACGCGTTTTATTAACAACATTTCCAAAATAAGCGAAAAAAGCGCTATCCCAATAAAAACCGTACCTGGAACGTGCACTTTACTGGAATTGTAATTTGTACATTTATTTTCTTGAACTATATTATTTTATTCTTATCCGTGTTGATCTCACTTATTTTTCAAAAGTCAATAATATTACCATTCTCGAATTTCTCCCAATAAATACGGCATTATCCCGTATTAAAAGTTAAATGCTTTCTTTCTTTCTCTTATCCTTATGCCTTATCAGGATTGCGTCTGATTAGAGTTCTTCCTGAACCCATGTTTTCCATTTTTTCTGTCCCTGCTGGCTAATGCCTTCCTCTCTCCTAATGACTTTCCTTTGTTCTTTCCAATTTCTTCAATCTGGTCTATCCATTTCCTCCTGGGTCTTCCTCTTTGTTTTTTTCTTGATATTCCCATTCCCATTACTTTTTCTATCTTGCTTCATTCTTACTAGGTGGCCAAACCAGTTCAATTGTTTCTTTTTGATATTTGATATTATTGGCTCTTGATTAGTTATGCTTCTGATTTCTTCGTTCCTTACTTTGTCCCATTTCGTTTCTCCTGCTATTCTCCTTAAATATTTCATTTATTTTTGTTTCATGCTTTTTCTGCAGTACCCAGTTCTCACTGGCATGTTATAGTTGGTACTGTAATTTTGTTGTTTATTTCCATCTTTGTATTCATATCAATCTTGTTGATTTATTTGCTCTGTTATTGTCTATTTTTCCATCTTCTGTTAAAATACTTCCTAGGTAGTTATAGGTTGTTACTCTTTCTAATGTTTTGTGATTACATTTCAATTCCTCGTAATTATTCCCCTGTTTTTCATTTACTATCATTACTTCACTATTTTGTCCATAATAATAACAAACAACAGTGGGCTTAAGATATCACTTTGTTTTATACCTTTTTTCATTGAAAACTCTTCCGATCTTCGACCTCCTATCTGCACTCTTAATTTGACAGTCTCGTATGTGCTTTTAATTATATTAGAGCTTTCGGTACTTCTAAGTCTTCCAATACCTCCCAAATTTTTTCTCTTTCTACTGTATCAAAAGCTTCCTTCAAGTCTATAAATGCTAAATACATTTCTTCTTCCGCTTCAATTGTATTATCATCACATACATCGATCTGCAATTTTGAATACTTGTCACACTGACCGTAAATTTTTAAATATATGACTTCTGAGCCTAGGAAAGAAGATAGCTGAACATAACCAGCAAGGGCTTAGCAAGTGTATACTTGAAATGATCATATTAATAATAATTTCTTGAAGAAACTGTATTTATAATGTTATATATAAAACCATACGTCCTCCCCATATTGTCTATGCAAACTTCCGTATATTTCCCAGAATGTTTTGAAAGAATAATAAGGTCTTTGTACTTATATGCTTTGTACCAGATGGTAGTCTTCTACAATACCTCTATTGTCAAATACATCAGGCTAGAAAAACGAGAAAGACCCACGTGTGGTGTTTTTAAAAAAAAGTATAATATCCATCATTTTAAAAACGTTAATTAAAACTAAACTTAAGAACTTAGTTTAAGACATTTTAAATCAATATTGGGGCATGAAGTTGTCTGAAAATGATGAGTGATGGTATTATGGATTTTCTTCTTTTGGTGTTGAAAGAGTGGATAGAAAAAAGTTGGTTGCTGTCAAATCAGATTGAATCTTGCAATATTTCAATAATAAAAAATGTAAAAATATGTATTTCCTCTCTTTTTCTCCGATAAATATAATTGGTACTTCTTAAAAATAATATTTGAAGACAACCGAGAATGAATACATCCGATTTTATTTGAATACAATCCTCTGTCGTTCGCATGAAAAACAATTTCGCAGACAGGTTGATTTAAAAGGAGGCCAGAGATAATTCTCCTGTTCTATATGTCTGCCATTCAGTTTTATGTCATACCTTTGCGGCTTTTATGTTTCATTTGAAACTGAATATAAATCTACTCATTGCTCTTTCGAGAATTATGACCTCTGAGGTACTTAACATCGAGTTTTATTCTTATTAGTTTGCCCTTACGACTCGCAATATTATTATGACACATCCTTATTACATGGGAAGAGAAAATTCATCGAGAAGTTGAAATGGAAGTGTTCATTCTACCACTGAGACGGAGGTAATCAAAATTTAGCTGATGAAAAAATATTTCCTTGAAAATAATTTTCTCTCATCTTTAACCCTAAACTTGAGCTAAAATTGGAGTCCCACAAATTTCAAACAAAATTATTTTATCCATTCTCTATGTACGTTAAAGAATAATGAATCTAACGAAATTATTATTATTATTATTATTGAATTTATCACAACAATCTGATTTATTTATTAAAAATTGTATAGACTGAAACACCCTGTATTTTGTGTTAGCTAACAGTACCATTGACCTTGGTTGCAAGGTGTTGAGACCAGCCGGGGAACAAGAAGTGAAGAAGATTCAGATTTTGCACAGATATCTTTCGAGTTAACGAGATACGGGGGATATTGAAATAATTTTTTATATCGAAAAACAATTTTTTTTACAACCGCTATGAAAAGTGACGTATTTCTCATAGCTTACTTAATTTTAAAACCAAATATTGCTCATACTGTGAGAAATATTATTTCTCATAGCACTTTGCCCACGCCAAATTTTTATTTTTACAGTTATTAAACACATACATAAAATAACTGATGTATTTGATTTTAATACATTAAAATAAATGCTCAAAATGTTCTCCACCTAGTTGTTGGCAATAGCACAGTCTCCTCCTTAACTTTGTTCAAAGTTTGAGGTGAAATATTCCGTATTTCTGTAGTTATCCTGTCTTTGAGGTTTACAATGCTAGTTGGTTGTGTTGCATATACTTTGTTCTTGAGATAACCCCACAGAAAAAAATCTAACGGCGTAAGGTCTGGTGATCTAGCTGGCCACGCAATAGCACCTCTTCGTCCAATCCATTTATTGGGGAAGATTTCATCTAAATAAGTTCTTACCATTAAAGCATAATGGGGTGTTGCTCCGTCTTGCTGGAACCAAACATTTTCATCCGGTAAGCTAGGATCTATTGCGTTGGGATATAAGTTTGCCAATGCAAGAATAACTTCATTTCTAAGCATATTTAAATATTTTTCAGCTGTTAAATTTCCATCTATAAATATAGGACCAATAATATGGTCGCCTATGATACCGGTCCAAACGTTCACTTTTTGAGGGTACTGAGTATATGTCTCACGTATCCAATTAGGATTCTCTGCTGACCAATATCTACAGTTCTGTCGGTTTACCCCTCCATTCAATGTGAATGTTGATTCGTCAGAAAAAAGAATGGTACCAAGAGCTATCTCATTTCTGTTCAGCTTATTTATCAATCTTTCGCAGAAATCCATTCTACGATCTGGATCGTCTTCTGTTAACTCCTGCACAAAAGTTAATTTGTAGGGATGCAGTTTTTCTTTATGAAGACATCTTAGAACAGTTGTATGATTAACATTATTTTCACGGGCAATTTGACGTGTACTTGAAGTTGGATTCTCTTCGACACTTAACAAAATATCCACTTTCACATCATCTTCAACGAAGTGTGGTTTTCTTTTCAATGGTTTGACATGTCCAAGTTCTCTGAATTGTGCATGAATTTTAGACACAGTAGTTTGTGAAATATTAGGCAATTCGGGATACCTGTGATTAAATAAATTTGCCATTTCAACTTGAAAAACTAGAAAACAATCCATATTATTTACCGATTTTGTCTAATTATTGGCGTTTTTAGGCAATTTTTGGTATTTATGATAAAATTCATGGGCGTAGCAGGTTTTCTTTAATATACAAATACGTCTAATAATTAGTTAATTTAGATTTTTATAAATCCATATTTAGCTAATATAAAAAAGTATCAATATTTCAAGTGTAATGAATTATTAATTTTAAAATTTCACCATGTACATTTCATAGTACTTACACAGATTATAATTATAATCTGTGGTACTTATGTATAATATAAATAATATGGATACTGACAGATACTTCGCCAGAGATATTGGAAAAAGCTGCAAAAGTATCTTTAGATTTGTGGCAGAAAATTTCAAGAAAAAAGTATGAGCTGGCATACGAAAAATTTATAAAGTGGAGAAGAAATACAAAAAGAATCTTTTTCGGAAAATGTACTTATGGTATATTTTAAAAAGTTGCCAAAAAAATTTAAAGGTCACAGTTTGAGCAGTTGTAGAAAAAGTATAGTGTGCAACAAGCGGGGAAAGTACTTTTCTCACTTGGTGCACAATATACTGTTATATTTTCGATATTAAATAGTTGGGATATTGTCGCCTAAATGGGCACCTGAAAAAGCTTCTGTGGGGAAGGAGAAACGAGTTAAAGCCTACAGAAACTTTCAGGTACTAAGTAGAAGTAAGGGAGCACAATAGATCTTTCAGGTCTCAGTGAATGTCACCCAATTTACATACATACATACAAGCATTCTAAATTCTGAGTAATTTTGTTTCAATCTGACGATTTTCTTCAGTATTTTGTGTCAGTTTCCTTATTTGTAGGCTTCTCCCTAGTTATATACACTTTATTTTTGTTAGTTTTTTTATTTCAACCATTTCCATTATTTTTTGACTCTTTTTTGTCTAGAAATGTCTTCTATGCCTTTTTTGGTAAAATCTTTCAATTCCCCCAACTTTTCATCCATTTTTTTGTTAAAATATATTTCAAATTCACAACAACAATTTTATCAACTAGTAATGAAGAAAATTAAAAATCATTGATGGGCGTTATATGAATTTCCACACAACTATTGTAGCTGATGTGTCGGAAACTGTACAGTATCTCGACATTCTTTCTTTAACCGTTGGATTTCTTTAGTCATCCCCATATCGAGAGAACTGTTATACATTTTATTAGACATCTATAGGTGGCGGTGCTTTTATATATACGAATACGCAGTGTGCACTAACAGATCCTTTCAAAGGATGTCGTAAATAACGCAGTTGAAAGATTTTTTACCACTCCCTTATCTATATTTATTCCATAAACACTTTCTTTGAGTGCAATTAACGTTCAACAGTCTCCTGATTCACCAGACTTGGCACCGAGTGAATAAAAAAACTAATAATTATGTTACGCTTCAATCAATGAATAAAAAAAATTGTTTATAACTGTTAAATGAACACCCATTGGCCTTTTTTGATACGTATCTGTTGCCTAACAGCGATAATCTAATTAATTATAAACGTCTAGGTCACATTATTTGATTTACGACCAAAATCTCGCTACTACTCGTCTATTTATAGCTACAGAAACAGTTATAGAAATATAAAATAGGTAATAGCTTTATTAAAAACCATCCAGTTTACAGGTTTTTATACAGGATCGTTCTAAAAACCGAAAGATGCTCTACAGATCTTATCTCAAATATTCTTCATGTTTGACCAACGTTAATATTACAAGCTGATGATTAGTCTACAGTCTATGTAACATATTATATGCATCGTTAGACGGTCCACAATAAGTCTACATGATATGTATGTATATATAAGATTATACAGATTGCGAAAAAGCTTTTCGAACCATGCGATTTACACGAGTACAAGGAAAATATGAGAAAAACAGCTTGAAAGAGAGATAACGATTAATTGTGCGTGGTCAGCGAGGGCGTGTATTTATTTCCAGAGGCTCGCCGAATCGTCATTGCCCCCCTATTTAAACTGCTGTTGCCAGAAGTGCAGATTAATTCGTACAAATGATATTTTTGTCTCTTTTTTCGAGCTTTACAGAGATAATTCACTAGTTGTAGTATTCAGTATGTTCCCAACCTGGAAGGAGTGAGGGTGTTGAAATAGGGGGCAATGAACATTCAACCAGCCTCTGGAACTAAATACACGCATATATCTTTTTCCGTTATTTTTGAAATTAAAATTAAACTTGATTTTAAATAAAAAACGGAAACATCAATAAATTTCTTGAGCCGCCATAAAAAGTAGTTTAAAAATGAACATGAACTCGAAAAACAATGTCAATGTCGTTTAGATTTAGCGCAAACTTAAAAAACTATATCACGTACATTAAAAATGCCTAACATATGTTAAATGTAGAAAGTCTTTCGGTAACTAGATTATTTCACTGACTTCGTAGGAGTGGTCGGGCAACTTGAAACTTTTAACACGCAAATCATGATTCACATTAAGGAATTTCAGGTGTCTGGATAAAAGGCGAATTATTAATTCGATAAGGTTATGTGGTTAACGTTGTTGAAATCAAATAAACGCAAAGTCAAAGTATATAAAACAGCGCTAAGAGTTTTAACAGGGATCTTAACGGGACATTGTCGTCTGAATGGGCACCTGAAAGAGCTCAAAGTAGTGGATAATGGGTCTTTCCACCCGTATTTTCATCTCCCTGTTACATTATAAGAGGATAAAACTATCAACCCCTACTCTATTTAATTCTAGAGTCTAGTCTGGTCAGTACAAGGTAGATTCCATCCGTCCAGAAGCTCTAAGAGCATGATTTAATGTCTGTCGGGGCAAATGGCCCGAGAAGTAGTTGAGTTTTTTTGAAAAAAAATTTCGTAAGTCATTATAATTGAACTATTATCTTTCAAATCTATCAAAATTATTGATTTATTCGATATTGAATGATTGAATCAAATTGCAATTCATCTCCTGCATGATTCAGACTGTAGTAGTAGCAGAGACACTATAGAATTTAAAAAAAAACAACTGTTAGAAAATACTTAGACATAGTAGGAAGGTATGCATCTTCGTTTCTCATCTCAGGTATGTGTTCACATGGTAGTGACCTCCACCGAGGCGGGTTAGCAGCCACGAAGCGGTCAGTACATTCGATTTTTTACGTCTGATACATTGTCGTTTAAAACGTATTTGTATAGTTAATATTTATGTACTCACTATTTGTATTTTAAACCGTCTTAAATGGAAGCGAAGGCTGAGATCATGTCAAGGGGATAAATATTTTGATAAGAAAAAACTTTTATCCCACAACATTCTACGAGAGTATACGTAAATTTAAATATTTTTCTAACAATTAATTCTACTTTTCAATTTGAAGTAAAAAATTTAATATATTTTTCAAGAAGTTGAAGTGATTTTGGTGACTGAATCATCGGTAATGATACGAAACGTG